>WNWK01014148.1:0-52542 GCA_009830355.1 Cherax destructor | reverse complement strand
ATAATACAAGACATGCTTCAGTACCCGTAGTATATAATACAAGACATGCTTCAGTACTTGTAGTATATAATACAAGACATGCTTCAGTAGTTGTAGTATACAATACAAGACATACTTCAGTACTTGTAGTATATAATACAAGACGTGCTTCAGTACTTGAAGTATATAATACAAGACATGCTCCAGTACTTGTAGTATATAATACAAAACATACTCCAGTACTTGCAGTATATAATACAAGACATCCTTCAGTACTTTTAGTATATAATACAAGATATGCTTCAGTACTTGCAATATATAACAAGACATGCTTCAGTACTTGTAGTATATTATACAAGACATGCTTCAGTACTTGTAGTATATAATACAAGTCATGCTCCAATACTTGGAGTATTTAATACAAGACATGCTCCAGTACTTGCTGTATATAATACAAGACATGCTTCAGTACTTGTAGTATATAATACAAGACATGCTTCAGTACTTGCAGTATATAATACAAGACATGCTCCAGTACTTGTAGTATATAATACAAGATATGCTTCAGTACCGTAGTATATAATACAAGACATGCTCAGTACTTGTAGTATATAATACAAGACATGCTCCAGTATTGAGTATACAATACAAGACATGCTTCAGTACTGAGTATATAATACAAGACGTGCTTCAGTACTTGAAGTATATAATACAAGACATGCTCAGTACTTGTAGTATATAATACAAGACATGCTCAGTACTTGAGTATATAATACAAACATGCTCCAGTACTTGCAGTATATAATACAAGACATGCTTCAGTACTTGAGTATATAATACAAGACATGCTTCAGTACTTGAGTATATAATTTAAGACATGCTCAGTACTTGAGTATATAATACAAGACATGCTTCAGTACTTGTAGTATATAATACAAGACATGCTCCAGTACTTGTAGTATATAATACAAGACATGCTTCAGTACTTGAAGTATATAATACAAGACATGCTTCATTACTTGAAGTATATAATACAAGACATGCTCCAGTACTTGAAGTATATAATACAAGACATGCTTCAGTACTTGCAGTTTATAATACAATACATGCTTCAGTACTTGTAGTATATAATACAAGACATGCGTCAGTACTTGAAGTATATAATACAAGACATGCTGCAGTACTTGTATTATATAATACAAGACATGCTTCAGTACTTGCAGTATATAATACAAGACATTCTTCAGTACTTGCAGTATATAATACAAGACATGCTTCAGTACTTGTACTATATAATAAAATACATGCTTCAGTACTTGTAGTATATATTACAAGAATGCTCAGTACTTGTAGTATATAATACAAGACATGCTTCAGTACTTGTTGTATACAATACAATACATGCTTCAGTATTTGTAGTATATTATACAAGATGTGCTTCAGTACTTGTAGTATATAATACAAGATATGCTTCAGTACCCGTAGTATACAATACAAGACATGCTTCAGTACTTGTAGTATATAATACAAGACGTGCTTCAGTACTTGAAGTATATAATACAAGACATGCTCCAGTACTTGTAGTATATAATACACGACATGCTCCAGTACTTGCAGTATATAATACAAAACATGCTCCAGTACTTGCAGTATATAATACAAGACATGCTTCAGTACTTGTAGTATATAATACAAGACATGCTTCAGTACTTGCAGTATATAATTTAAGACATGCTTCAGTACTTGTAGTATATAATACAAGACATGCTTCAGTACTTGTAGTATATAATACAAGACGTGCTCCAGTACTTGTAGTATATAATACAAGACATGCTTCAGTACTTGAAGTATATAATACAAGACATTCTTCATTACTTGAAGTATATAATACAAGACATGCTCCAGTACTTGAAGTATATAATACAAGACATGCTTCAGTACTTTAGTTATAATACAAACATGCTTCACTTGTAGATATAATACACTTGCAGTACTTGAAGTATAATACAAGACATGCTCCAGTACTTGTATTATATAATAAAAGACATGCTTCAGTACTTGCAGTACATAATACAAGACATGCTTCAGTACTTGTACTATATAATAAAATACATGCTTCAGTACTTGTAGTATATATTACAAGACATGCTACAGTACTTGTAGTATATAATACAAGACATGCTTCAGTACTTGTTGTATACAATACAAGACATGCTTCAGTATTTGTAGTATATAATACAAGACGTGCTTCAGTACTTGAAGTATATAATACAAGACATGCTCCAGTACTTGTAGTATATAATACAAGACATGCTCCAGTACTTGCAGTATATAATACAAAACATGATCCAGTACTTGCAGTATATAATACAAGACATGCTTCAGTACTTGTAGTATTTAATACAAGACATGCTTCAGTACTTGCAGTATATAATACAATACATGCTTCAGTATTTGTAGTATATAATACAAGACATGCTTCAGTACTTGTAGTATATAATACAAGACGTGCTTCAGTACTTGAAGTATATAATACAAGACATGCTCCAGTACTTGTAGTATATAATACAAGACATGCTCCAGTACTTGAAGTATATAATACAAGACATGCTTCAGTACTTGTAGTATATAATACAAGACATGCTTCAGTACTTGCAGTATATAATACAAGACATGCTTCAGTACTTGTAGTATATAATACAAGACGTGCTTCAGTACTTGAAGTATATAATACAAGACATGCTCCAGTACTTGTAGTATATAATACAAGACATGCTTCAGTACTTGCAGTATATAATACAAGACATGCTTCAGTACTTGTAGTATATAATACAAGACATGCTTCAGTACTTGTAGTATATAATACAAGACATGCTTCAGTACTTGCAGTATATAATACAAGACATGCTCCTGTACTTTAAGTGTATAATACAAGACAGGCTCCAGTATTTGAAGTATATAATACAAGACATGCTTCAGTACTTGTAGTATATAATACAAGACATGCTTCAGTACATGTAGTATATAATACAAGACATGCTTCAGTACTTGTAGTATATAATACAAGACGTGCTTCAGTACTTGAAATATATAATACAAGACATGCTCCAGTACTTGTAGTATATAATACAAGACATGCTTCAGTACTTGCAGTATATAATACAAGACATGCTTCAGTACTTGTAGTATATAATACAAGACATGCTTCAGTACTTGTAGTATACTCTCTATTTTGAGTTGCTGCCCGACCACTGTGGTGTGAGGGTGTGCTGTCAGGCGCCTCTGGTTACCAGCTTTGACAACTTCATTTTCTCAGCAATGGCCGAGTCATACAGAAGGAGAGTAAATACAGTGTGTATTGAAGTGCTCGCTGGGGCCATTTACCCTTCAAATGCAGACGATCTCTTATCTGCCATTCTACGTGATAAATATGGATTCGCCACTTCAGATATTTATGGAATATCACTTAATGGAGCAACAAGAGTGTTTGTGAAATTTTGTCGAGTGGTGTCTACGGAAGAGCTGTTGACGATTATCAAGACAAGAGGATGGTTGTGAGGGAAGGATTGGAGGTTCGGCTGAGGGATGTATCGGCGACATACAAGTGGATACGGCTTCGAAATTGTCCATTTGAGGCTTATGAAGAAGATTTGAGGGATGTTTTCAAGGCCTATGGGGTGATTCATGCGGCAACTGTCGGTAGGTGGGAACAGGGTGCCTACGCAGGATTGCCAGAAGGATCATACAGTCTGAAGATGTCATTGAGGATGCCTATACCATCATATGTATTGATGCCCCTCTTTCGTACACAAGTATATGTGACATATGCAGGGCAAGTGAGGACATGCCGGCTATGTGGACAGGCGGGGCATTTGACGGTGGCTTGTGAGAGACAAGGACAGTTACCTCAGCAACGATGTGGAGAGGAGGTGAGGGGGATTGGTGTGGATAGCCTTTTCAGTGACATGGAGAGGAATGTGTCTTCTCCAGGGCGTAAGGATGGAGGAGCACGTCGATGGAGCGATGAGATGGAGCAAGCGGAGGAGTTGGTGGTGACATTACCTCCTGAGACATGTCCAGAGGAGGTGAAAATTCTACAGTCGCCATCGGACAGGAGGATGGCAATGAATTGGTGGAATTAACAGATCCTATGTTGGAGGATCTAAGGAAGTTGATTGATAGTCCACCTTCCGTGGGCGAGGAGTATGAGCTGCAGAATAACCCGGAAGTAATGGCAAGTCTGGGCGAAGAGCTGAGTGATGACGTGAGTAAGAGTGGTTGGGGTGAGAGTGGTAATGAGGTGAGCGTGTGTGTGGTAGAGGCGGAAGTTCATAAGGAGGACAATGTAGTCAGTGCAGTGTCTGAAGAGATCATGGAGGTGGCAGGAGAATCTCGTAAGAGATCTAGTGGTTCAGTGGAAGATGATGTGTTGACGCCGGCACAGAAGACAGGGAAGAAAGTGTTAGCAGAAAGGGATAGGGATGAGAGGGGGGGAGTAAAGGAGAAGCGTGTAGACAAGGTGGGAGGAGGGCCCAGGGGGGATGGATTCTTCGTCAATGCAGGTGGAGCACGAGTAACGAAGCATCGGGGGAAACCACCTTTAAAGCATTTAAGTGTTTAAGTATGAATGTTAAACAACAGTACAACTCACTTCATTACAATGTTTCTAATAATAAGGACACACGAGTTGTGAATTTTTTAAGTTAATCACAAAAGTATTTCTAGAGTTAATGCAGTGTAACCAATATCAGAAATGATCTATATAAACCTGAGCAGAGGGCGCCCGTACTTGCACATTGATCCATGAATCTCCTCGCTATAGTACAATTTGAAGCAGATGGTTGAGGTGTTCTTATGTTAATAACGAAAGCTTAGGAGCAAGTTAGTGGTAAACAAGAACATTAAACTTTACAACATGGCTGTCGTTCTCTAATAAAGTTGTATGAAGAATATGTGCAGTGTTTCGGTTGATACGCTATATAAATTTTTTTACCGGTATTGATAATTCCAGCCCATTGTACCTCATTGCTGATGACTCAGATGTTGCAGAGTGCAACACAAGGTTCTATAGCAGTTGAAGACTTGATAATCTGTTGCCAATCAGAAGAGGAATTCATAAGTTATTGCATGGAAAAAAAACTAATATTCCAGAAATATCTTCAATAAAAAAAATGACAAATTAGGACATACACAGCATAAGGCTGCAACAAATCATCCACAAACACCAGTGACTTTTTATAGCTAATCAAATGATTAATTCGTATATTTTAACTTGAAAACCGTTTTTTTCGTTTTCCCAATTTCATGAAAAATTGCAAATTTTCACCCACACAATGAGACATCAATCCACAATGTTTTCATAGTAAAAGTCACCAGCATTCAAGGCTTAAAACCCATCAGAAGAGACATCCCAATTGTTTTATGGAATCCAGTTTATTTATTAATATAGAGAAATTAAAACTTACAAAATCCAAAATCAAGGAGATGTTCTCTTAAAGAAAAAGACTTGTGGACTCAAAGCCGGAAGCTGACCATAAGATGCAATAAATTAAATAACTGGAAAATCAGTTAATGCGCTGAATCAAGCAATAAAAAGTTTTTTCCTAAGGTTATAATTATGAGAAATTTTAACCCTTGCAGCCTAAAGCCAAAGCATTCCATCTACTTTATTTGACGCATTAGCTGTAATGACCAGTGTCAGTCAGAAGAAACTAAATACTAACATTCTATTACGTAAAAAAATTGGCAAAATGACAACTACACATTCCACAATCAATACCACCTTTGTTCTTAGTAGGATACACCTGTGTTATTCTTAGTAGGATACACCTGTGTTGTTCTTAGTAGGATACACCTGTGTTATTCTTAGTAGGATACACCTGTGTTGTTCTTAATAGGATACACCTGTGTTGTTCTTAGTAGGATACACCTGTGTTGTTCTTAATAGGATACACCTGTGTTATTCTTAGTAGGATACACCTGTGTTATTCTTAGTAGGATACACCTGTGTTGTTCTTAATAGGATACACCTGTGTTGTTCTTAGTAGGATACACCTGTGTTGTTCTTAGTAGGATACACCTGTGTTGTTCTTAGTAGGATACACCTGTGTTGTTCTTAATAGGATACACCTGTGTTGTTCTTAGTAGGATACACCTGTGTTGTTCTTAGTAGGATACACCTGTGTTGTTCTTAGTAGGATACACCTGTGTTGTTCTTAGTAGGATACACCTGTGTTGTTCTTAATAGGATACACCTGTGTTGTTCTTAGTAGGATACACCTGTGTTGTTCTTAGTAGGATACACCTGTGTTGTTCTTAGTAGGATACACCTGTGTTGTTCTTAGTAGGATACACCTGTGTTGTTCTTACTAGGATACACCTGTGTTGTTCTTAGTAGGATACACCTGTGTTGTTCTTAATAAGATACACCTGTGTTGTTCTTAATAAGATACACCTGTATTGTTCTTAAGATACACCTGTGTTGAAAAGTTTATGCCGATTAGAAGACGTTTTGAAGAGTTATCTTATGGAAACAAAACTAAAGAAATTTCCTTATGAAACTGACCAGAAGGTTCTTGCAAATTCCAATACTTCCAAGATGCTTTCCTATTTACACCTCACCAAGAATGAAAATTGGTCAAAAGAGGAATTCTGACGTTATTTATGGAATGAGTAGGAAGTCCAGGTAGATTCGTTCAGGAGAACGTCTCGATCCAGAATACCAGAGATGAGTGCCTAGCCGAGTGTCAGATGCCAGAAAATGAAGGCAGTATATTAAAACAGTAGAAAACAGACAGTCCAATCCATAATAATAATAATAATAATAATAATAATAATAATAATAATAATAATAATAATAATAATAATAATAATATAATAATAATAATAATAATAATAATAATACTTTATTTAGACATGGTACAAAGATACATTGTGGGGTTTACATGATGCATAGGTATGAAAGAGATGTACATGCCAAAAGCCCCTAATATGCTGCGCATTGCGGGCAAAAGCAGTGATTATGTAGTAAGAACCTAGTGAACATATTATTAGCGACATGACAATTAACACAAATATGCCATTAGACTTCAAAACATTTCATTATAAGATACTATAAATTCAGATTATTTTTATGCCTATACAATCGTTTTAGGCAATTTCTGTCAAATTAATGAAAATGTATCTAGGGCCAACTCATTTAAATGAGAGGGCGATACAGTTTATCCACCGTGCATCAGTGTGGAACTACAACATTTACGACAGTCCAAAGAATTTACATAGGAATCAAGCTTAAGGTTATGCACAATGGCCTAAGTTATAAAGGAATCAAGTTTGAACAATCCAAAACTATTATTATATAGTAAATGTTTATCATGTTTAATAATCACTAGTTCTAAAATATTTCATTTTCATTCCAGCCAAGAGGAGCAGGAACTAGGACTCTGATGTCGACCTTTTTGCAGGGTTATTGCAAGCCCAGGTGTGGTTGAAAATCACATTTGATTCCTCAGCTGTTCGTATTGAGTATTGGTTTTGTGTAAACCTAACATCTAGAGGTTTGCCAGTCTGTCCCACAAAAGATAAGTTGCAGCTGTTACAATCAATCCAATACACACCAATCCAATACACAGCAGGACAGATAAATCCTCATTGTATGAGCTTCACACTCAGTAGGTTCTCAGAAACATAGTGAGAAAGACACTCTTTTTTACCTTGTTTCATAGTTTAAGTAGTAGTGGATGTAGGAGCAAACATTAGTGGCCTTCCTCTACACTGTAAACTTCTTTTCCACAATCTCTTCCTTCACCAGTGCCTCGGCACTGGGAAGCTGTTACTGTATTCCACACTGCTGAAACACAAAGTCTTCTTAGAATGTTTTATGTAGACAAGCAAACCCGTTAAAGTCGACCCATTGGATAAATCCAATGGTGTGAGTAGGTATAACGACCATCAACGAAAAGTAATGAATTCTAGTACAAATAAGAGTGCAGAGGCAAAAAAAAAAAAAAAAAAAAAAAAAAAAAAGGCAATATTGCTATTTTCAAGTAATTGTATCTTGCAAATGATGATCAATAAAGACATAACTATGAATAATTTATCTTATCTTACACTTTATTGCCTTGTGAGGTGGGCAGGAGTAATTTGACTGAAGTGGGCAAAGAGTGAGGCCAGTGTACAGCTTTTTATCACCAAGCAGATACATAAAATGAACGCTGTCAAAATACCTACCAATTTTCCATGATTTCACAAAATCGGAAAAAGAACAATGACAAATAAGCATTTACATGTAAAACTTGGTAACACGTACGACCAGAGTGTGAGAGCCCTGTGGTATATAGGCCTAGGAATACAGTACCACAGTCTGAACATTGCCTTCACGTGTCCTGTCTTTCACCAGACTTGTAGCTGCACCAACCTTCAACATGTGGTGAGCCTCTCGTTTTGACTCATGCTTGGTGATGTTGTTCCCGCAGGATAAGCTGTGGTATCTTGGGGAGAACTGTGGAAGGGTCGAGCATGATTATAGTTAATAATACTCCCCGACCTGGTGACTTGAGTCACCAGGCGGGAGGGGTGGGGTATGGTGGTCCCAGCAATAGAAAAAACCCTCCTGAGAGCCTAGTTAACAACGTCCGTGCCAAGATTAAGTACGATTCAGCAACAATGGAGTCCTCAGTTCTTTTGAACGACACACAACTGTAGTTGACTTGTTAGATTTTTGGTATTAATGATGATGAGTGAAGTCTGCCTCATTTAGTGGACATCTGAATATTACGAACACAGGTAAAGAATGGCCTGTGAAACCTGGTCGTAATGGGAATTGGAGCAAACAAACTCAGCAGTAGACTATAATGTATATTTTGCTTCACCTACTATATACAGATATGTACACTATGTACAGATAGAATAAAAGTGTACACCACGGTGACAGATGGCAAAGCAGAAGCCAGAGAGAGTGCACCGTACTCAACCAGCTGCTAGGCAAGTCTGCCAGTGCTTACCACAAGTGAACCACGTTGCTTCATCTTTGGCGGGCTTGCCTGTGATTGGTCAATGAACCAAGGTACTGATTTAACGACGGGTACACTATTGATTGTTAAACCCTTAGCACCCAGTTTGCTGGTTGGGAGGCAGCCTATATGGGAGTGTGACATACGCCAAATTAATTGTAACATACTCTTCACATGACACCCCCCACCCCAAAAGGGCTCTAATAGCCAGGACTAGGCCTGCACCTCCATGGGTAGCGAGCTGTCATGGTACTGAACAATAACACTATGTAACACAATTTTTGTTCCTGGCAAGTATGTGTTATTTCTCCAACTCCTTTTATTGCAAAACAATAGAAAATGCCCATTATTCCTTTTAAACTTTGCTTTTGTGGCTTACAGATTCAATTTTTGAAAACAGGCTAAATTTCAATATTTTTTGCTAGTTTTGGATGTAAAACAAAAACATATAATAAAATAAATAAAATTTACATAAATAAATTTACACAAATTTTATTTAAAACTTTCTGAAACATATTTACAAAGTTAAAAATGAGCAGATTTTGTAGATTTGCGAGCATGCAACAAATCACTTTCCCGTTTAAGCCCCCAAATGTAGTCTACCATCATGTTTTCATTATAAGATCCCTGATATCTGTGTTCAAAGTCCATTATATCTTGGTGGAAGCGCTTCCCTTGCTCCTCTGAATATGCTCCCATATTATCCTTGAAATTGTCAAGATGAGCATCAAAGATAGGACCTTAGGGACATCCTACAGCCCATCTGACCATAGCTTTCTACCAAAGTCTCAACAAGTCAGCCTTGTTGTTGCCCAGAAAGTCTCCCAGGCTTCCTTTTCCTTCTCTGTGAGCTTCTTTGTGGTCCAGTGAAGATGCTAGCCTTCATCTTCTCCTCTGATAGCTTGGAAAATAAGTCTTGAAGATGCTTGAAGGATGCAGACTCTTTGTCAAGAGCTGTAACAAATTGTTTCATTAGCCCTAGTTTGATGTGTAATGGAGGGAACAGAACCTTCTGAGGATCCATCAATGGTTTATGTTTGATATTTGTTTTACTGAGAATCAGTCCTTTGAGGCCAGTGCTTCCTCTGGTAATGTGCTGCTCTGTCTCTACTATCCCAGTGACAGAGATAACAGGGAAACTTGGTAAAACTTCCTTGGAGTCCCATCAAAAATGCCACCATTTTGAAGTCTCCAATAACCTCCCAGCCATACTTATCATAGTTCAAAGCTTCCAGTAGAAGTCTGACACTGTTGTAGTCCTTCTTAAGATTCACTGAATGAGCGAAGGGAAGAGATGGATACTTGTTCCCATTGTGCAGAAGTACAGCTTTTAGGCTTCTGGAGGAGCTGTCAATGAAGAGTCTCCACTCATCTGGATTGCATGCAATTCCAATTGCATCAAACAGGCCTAATACATCATTACAGTATCACAACCTGTCTTCAATAGTGAAGAAGCTTGAGAAATGTTGGTGACGTTTTCTTTGGCTTGTCACTTGCACACTTTCATCCACCAAGTCCCACTCCTTGAACCTTGAAATAAAAGCTCAGCATTTGACTTTGTCAAACCAAGATCTCTGATAAGGTCATTGAGATCTGTTTGCTTTGGGTAGTAAGGATTCCTCCCAACAGCTGCATCTATGAGATCATAGTCTTGTTCACTGTACTCTACATTTTCTGATTTGCTGCTTTCTTCTTCTGACGGTTGACTTCTTTCTGGAGGTGTAGGTACAGGAAGATCAGCACTGTGTGGTACTGGTGCAATAGAAGAGGGAAGGTCTGGATAAAAATGCCAGGTGCATTTTTCCAGTTCGACGTTTGGAAGGATCCATCAGGCAGAAGTAGCAGTTGGTTCAGTTTACCTGGAGAGGGTTTCGGGGGACAACGCCCCAGCGGCTCGGTCTGAGACCAGGCCTCGTGGTGGATCTTGGTCTGATCAACCAGGCTGTTACTGGACAGGTGCCTGTCCAGTGCCTTCTTCAAGACAGCCAGGGGTGTATTGATAATCCACCTTATGTATGCTGGGAGGCAGTTGAACAGTCTTGGGCCCCGGACACTTATTGTGTTGTCTCTCAGTGTACTCGTGGCGCCCCTGCTTTTCATTGGGGAATGTTGCATCTCCTGCCGAGTCTTTTGCTTTCAAACGTTCCCAGCAATTTAGGTGCCTTATTGTACTAATGTGTACCATGAAAGTTCTTTGTACACTCTCCAGGTCAGCAATTTCGCCTGCCTTGAAGGGGGCAGTTAGTGTTCAGCAGTATTCCAGCCTAGTGAGAACAAGAGATTTTAAGAGAATCATCATGGGCTTGGCGTCCCTAGTTTTGAAGGTTCTCATTATCCATCCTATCATTTTCCTAGGAGATGCGGTAGATACATTGTTGTGGCCTTTGAAGGCGAAATCCTCTGACATTATCACTCCCAGGTCCTTCACATTACTTTTTTCACTCTATTGTACGGTTATAATTTGTCGTATACCCTGATATAGTTTTAATTTTCTTAAGTTTTCCATATTGAGTAGTTGAAATTTCTCTTCTTGAACTTCATACTATTTTGAGTGGCCCATTTGAAGATTTGGTTGATGTCCGCTTGGAGACATGCGGTGTCTTCGATTGAGGTCACTGTCATGGCAATTCGGGTGCCATCCACAAAGGAAGACACGGAGCTATGAATTACATCTCTGTCCATGTCAGATATGAGGATGAGGAATAGAATGAGAGAGAGTACTGTGCCATATAGAACATAGCTTTTCACCGTAGCTGCGTCAGACTTTACTTTGTTCACTATTACCCTTTGTGCTCTATTTGTCACCATGGTCACACTTGTCGAAAGCTTTTGCAAAGTCTGTGAACAACTACATCTGTATTTTGTTTACCATATGCAGCATCCAGGACCTTGTCATAGTGGTCCAGTAGCTGGGACAGGCAGGAGCGACCTGCTCTAAACCCGTGTTGCTCTGGGTTGTGTAATTTATTGGTATCTAGGTGGTTGGTGATCTTGCTTTTTAGAACCTTTTCAAAGATTTTTATGATATGGGATGTTAGTGTTATCGGTCTGTAGTTGTTTACAATTGATTTACTGCCACCTTTGTAGAGTGGGGCTATGTCTGTTGTTTTTAGTGAGTGTGGGATGACCCCTGTGTCCATGCTCCTCTTCATAGAATGCTGAAGGCACGCGATAGGAGCTTCTTGCAATTCTTGATGAACATTGAGTTCCATGAGTCTGGGCCTGAGGTAGTGCATGGACATGTCATTTATTGCCTTTTCAAAGTCTTGTGGTGTTAGGTTAATATCTAAGAATTGTGAGATGACCCAATTTTTGGTTTCGTTCATGAAAAATTCGTTTGGGTTGTCGACCTTTAGTCTGGGCAGCGGCTCGCTGAACACTGTCTCGATTTAGTATCTCACTCATTTCTTGGCTGTCATCTGTATTTGTCCCATCTCGCCTAAGCAGGGGCCCAATACTGGATGTTGTTTTCTCTTAGATTTGGCATACAAGAAGAAGTATTTTGGGTATTTTTCAATTTCCTTTATGTCTTTTGTTTTTCCTGTGATTCTTGTATCATGTAGGGTTTCTTCAGCTTAAGTTCGATATTTGCAAATTCATTGATCACTGCCTCCCTTCGTATTTCAGATGTATTGGCCCCTCTCAGAGCTCTGTGACTTTTCGCCTTCGTCTGTATAGGGAGCGTCTGTCTCTTTCTAGTTTACATTTTCTCTTTCTTTTTCTTAATGGAATGTGCTTTGAGCAGATCTCAAGAACCACAGTTCATTTTTTCTAGGCAACTGTTCGGATCCATGTTGTTTAGAATATCTTCCTAGCTTGTTTCATTTAGGACATGGTTGACTTGTTCCCATTGTATGTTTTTGTTATTAAAATTGAATTTTGTGAAGAGACCTTTATGACTGATCACATTTTGCTGGTCAGGAGCCCTGTGCATACATGTCTGTACCTCTATTATGTTGTGATCTGAGTGTATTGTCTTTGATACGTTTATATTACGTATCAGATCGTCGTTGTTAGTGAAGATGAGGTCCAGCGTATTTTCTAGTCTTGTAGGCTCTAATATTTGCTGGTTTAAGGTGAATTTTGTGCAGAGATTTAATAGTTCGTGAGTGTGTAAATTTTCATCTGCGCTGCCTCCTGGGGTGATCTCTGCTAAAACATTATTTGCTACACTTCCATTTTAGGTGCTGGAAGATTTTCCAGACAGTGGTCAATTTTCAAAAGCTGCTCCTGGAATTAATGGGGAGTGGCATCAGAAGGTTTGTATACCACCACAATGACAAGGTTTTAGTTTTCAATCTTTACCGTCAAAACTTCAACTACATCATTTGAGGTGTTTAGTAGTTTTGAGCAATGAGCTACTCTGTAATGTACAGGCCAACCCCCCCCCCCTCCCTCCACCTTGTTGCCTGTTTAGTCTGGCGCATCTGAATAGGTTATAACCTGGAATCCATATTTCGTTGTCATAATGATCCTTTATGTGGGTCTCTGTGAATGCTGCAAACATTGCATTTGACTCCGTGAGCAGTCCCTTGATGTAAGGAATTTTGTTGTTTTTTAACTTCTTATACCCTGTATGTTTGCAAAGACAAATGTCGTTATATTGGTGGAATTTAGGGGGGTTTTATTTGCTGGCTCTAATATCTGTTGTTCTGGAGTGGAGGCCAATGACTGTGTCTCTGCTCCAGAAGTGTTTTCAGTTAGTGTAAGATTTCTGTCATTTCTTGCCAGTCTTTTATTCTTCCTAGCACTAAATAACCTCTTTCTATGGACAGGTTGTGGCTCCCCTCTTTTGTTTCTCATAGTCTGGCTGGTCTGTGTCTTCTTGTTCCCTTTAGATGATGTGCCTGGCAGTATACGCTGTAGCATTTTCTTTCATGGAGTGACTAGTGACACATTTCTGGGTGAAATAAGTTACAGGAAGGGGAGTTGCACCCTCCTGTTATGTGGGTGCGGCATTTTTTGGGATGGTCAATTAGTGAGTTCACACCATATTCTAGGAACAGCAAACTTCATGGCTCTTTTTTCTCTTCTATACCATCCTGTAAAAGAACAACAGAATTAGTTTCTGTTCAATACATTTCATTTAAAAAATATTCCAATTCAAGATTTTACCCTTCATATAATTAATGACTTTCTTACCTTCCAATGTTTTCTTACAATGTTCACAAGCAACATGAGGTGCCCAGGTCTTGTCTTGTCCACAACTGACATGCCAAAATATGCTTTGTAAGATTCACACATGTTTTTAGATGTTGTTACAGGGAACTTCTTTGCTCTTGTCTTAATGAATTGACCACATATGTAGCAGAATGCATCTGGAGAATGATTGCAACCTCTTGATGCCATTTCACTTCTTCTGATGTGTCTTCTCAGGCAGCCAGAGCTGAACTGAATGCTGCTTTGTGAGTCCCTGTTTTTATATTTGTCAAGCAAAACCCTAGAACATAATAGTTTTACATCAGTCTTTCTTGAAAGTGTTCCAGAAGTGTCCTGACCACAAAAGCAAAGTTCTGGGATCAAAATTGCTTATTTTTTTAAATTTGTTTAGTTATAGAGAATTTGGAAATGATGCTTATTTCCCAGGAACACAACAAAAGTGAAATTTTGTTACATAGTGTATTCTTTCCTCACATTGTAGGTCACGTGGCCACTCCCTGTCTCTTCGTAGATGTTGTTACGGTCATATATAGTTGGAAAAGTAAAATACCTGTTGTTACATTGAAATGGGATTGAATGCGAGTATTTGTGATACTTTGTGATACGTGTATGATGATTTAACATTTAATAATGTCATCAAATAAACATGCTTCTACTCCTTCTCCAGCAATGTATCTTGTTATACATAAAAGGTACGTGAAGGATACTTACGTAGCGTCATGGAAAGTTAAACAAATTGTTTTTCATTGATCTATATAATGTAACTCCAAAGGCATTCCTTTGTCTCGGGTCTATGTGAGGTGGAGACGAGTCTCAAGGTGCTTGTCAACCATTGTTTTACCACTAACACTTGGTGGCGCATTCCAGCAGCATGAACACATTTCTGACTTTCCGTAGTCATATTCAGATTCAGTTCAACCGTCGGTGTCACTGCATTAGTGAATGGATATGCTTGTGCAGCTGCCTTTATAGATTCGTCTTGTTCTGCAGACTTTTTTTGTGGAGCTCCTGACCTGACTCAACTGTGAAGGTTACCTTCCTCCTCCCGTCTGGTTACCACAATGTCTTGTGCCTTGTATGCAAGCAATGTCTGAAGGACACAAATATGTGCTTATTAAAATGCAACGTAGACAAGGTTTCTGAAGGGAAATAATTAATCAAAATCGTCAAATAAACGTTTGACACAGTACTCCCATCAATATCTAAACCAATTTTTATGAGAACATTAATATGCTTGCAAATAGATACACAGAACATACCGGCAAGTATTTTTGTTAACCAATCACCATAATCGTTACAAGATGCGCTAATTCATCAGTGGATATACTTTCTGCTCCTTTGTTTACTATGTCTGAATTGCCAGATATTACATCTACCCAGAAGAAAGTTTCACAGAACTTTTTCCCCAACTGTATGTATGTATATATACAATAAGATCACAGTAAACAGGTGATGTCACAATATGCACAACAACCACTGTGAAAAAATCGTGAACAAATGTTTTCAATTATTATTTTTATGTACACATGTGTATTCCTTCTTAGAAGAGTCAAGTATATACAGTCTCTCACACGACGTTAAACTATCGACAAAAATGTCAATACTTTACAGACTTAACAAGTAAAACATTATTCTTGCTTGTGAAGATTAAGAGCGTTATTATTC
Organism: Cherax destructor; assembly: GCA_009830355.1. Classification (NCBI taxonomy): domain Eukaryota; kingdom Metazoa; phylum Arthropoda; class Malacostraca; order Decapoda; family Parastacidae; genus Cherax; species Cherax destructor. The sequence continues at coordinate 36,727 of WNWK01014148.1, read as the reverse complement.
ATCGAGTGACCCACGCAGGTGACACCACTGCCACACACTGAGCCAGGTGTCCACAAACACTACCAAGTGAGCTAAGTCTTCACTGAGCCAGGTGTCCACAAACACTGCCAAGTGAGCTAAGTCTTCACTGAGACAGGTGTTAACGAAATTAGTCAGGTGTTTAACAAATGAACTAGGGGATCACAAAGCGAGCCAGGAGTCTACTAAGTGAGCCATGAGTCTACTAAGTGAGCCAGGAGTATACTAAGTGATGCAGGTGTCTACAGACTGAATCAGCTGTCCGACTAGTGAACAAGAACTCAAGCAAGTGAGCAAAGTGTCTACCTAATGAGGCAGGTGTTCACAAAGTGTCTACATAATAAGCCAGGTGTACACAAAATGTCTACCTAATGAGCCAGGTGTACACAAAGTGAGCAGTCGGTCAAGTGGCACGTGAGTTCTTTAATTGAGCTTCATGTTCATGCAATGAAGTATAGGTCACCTCCACCATTAACATTACTTGTGTTCAGTACTTGAACTACTGTCCAGTAGCTCCAAGTTCCAAGAATGACCACAGGGGATTCTGTATTGGCACGATTACTGCGGGTGTGGGTGTGGGTGGTCAGGCTCCTGGGAGGCTTTCCTTATTGCTGGCACCAGACCACTACTACACCTGATAACTCGGCTTACTTTCAACACTCTCACTGCGCTCAACCTGTTGACAGGTCCTTAATCGACAATCACACTCGCTACCACACAAGAGGTAACGTGAGAAATCCACCACATGGTGGAGGATGGTGGATGAACACTTGTGGAGAAGGGAAAGGCAAGTGTAGACTATGTTCAGACTCTGGCACCATATTTCCAGGTCTATATCCTTCCAAGTCTTTTACACTCTGGACGTACTGTATGGCAATATTCTACATGTATATTTTGACTATCATTGCTCTTTCACCTCTGTTATCTATTCATGGAAAATTATTAATCAGTATTGGTGACACTGTGTCTACCATGTATGCTATAGTTAAGGTGATAGAAATTTTGACAACCACAATCTTATGTATCCACCTGGTAAAGAAGGGAGGCGATCTTGCTTCCCTCCTTACTCTTCTCAACCAAGTTACTCCCGTCCATCTCACAAGGCAATGGACTTTAAGACAAGATAAAGCTTACATTATGATGGCGTTGATGATAATCAGTTTTGTCACTGCATTTATAAGACGTCAGATCTTGAAAATAATGAATACTCCTAACTTTTCATCGTGCTTCTTCTATATTATTTCTGATATTATTCCTCATAGTTTCATGGTGTTTATCATACCTGCTCACACTACTGGATATTATCTTTTGATTCGTCTGCTGTTAACTTTGTTTGATAACCTGGAGCACACGCTGGACACTGTGTATGTTTCTCCACAGTGTGGAAGACAACAAGATATTCCCAGTAACATCATAAATCACAATGGTGTACATGAGGAAGAAAATACAGAAGACGACAATACTGAAGTAGCACGGGCGGCGTGTTGGTACTTGGTGCAGCTCTGTCAGTGTCAGAAACTCCTAAATAACTACTTCTCGACTCCCATCTTGATCCTGACCTCGCGAAGTATCTCCTATTTGATCACATACTTCTACGCTGACGTCTTTATGGACAACAGTACTTGGCATAACATCGTATTTGTCATGTACGACCTGTTTCAACTCATTGTGTTCTACTCGACGCCGGACCTGATAACTACACAGGTTAGAAACTTATTTTATTACTTGTCTTCTTATGTGATAAATCCAGAGTAAAACTCCATGCTAATATTACAGGTTTTGGCCATGTGACCCGATGAGAATTCATGCTTGAAAGCTCTTGTTCTCATAACCCATTAATATAATCATACTTAAATAGGGAGAACTTGGGTAGACTTCAGGCATTCATGTACTTTTTTTTATAGGCTCATTTTATATTTGAGGAACCTCGAATCAGTTTCCTGAGAAGAACTAACAAGTCAGTAATGTGTATAACGTGGTGTTTACGTCTTCATTCACCGCTGTTGGACACATTTACATCATTTGACAGCTCACCACTGTAAGTGATGCTTTGTGATGAAGCTGGCACTGTAGGTGATGCTTTGTGATGAAGTTGGCACTGTAGGTGATGCTTTGTGATGAAGCTGGCACTGTAGGTGATGCTTTGTGATGAAGCTGGCACTGTAGGTGATGCTTTGTGATGAAGCTGGCACTGTAAGTGAAGCTTTGTGATGAAGCTGGCACTGTAGGTGATGCTTTGTGATGAAGCTGGCACTGTAGGTGATTCTTTGTGATAAAGCTGGCACTGTAGGTGATGCTTTGTGATGAAGCTGGCACTGTAAGTGATGCTTTGTGATGAAGCTGGCACTGTAGGTGATGCTTTGTGATGAAGTTGGCACTGTAAGTGATGCTTTGTGATGAAGTTGGCACTGTAGGTGATGCTTTGTGATGAAGCTGGCACTGTAGGTGATTCTTTGTGATGAAGCTGGCACTGTAGGTGATGCTTTGTGATGAAGCTGGCACTGTAAGTGATGCTTTGTGATGAAGCTGGCACTGTAAGTGATGCTTTGTGATGAAGCTGGCACTGTAGGTGATGCTTTGTGATGAAGTTGGCACTGTAGGTGATGCTTTGGGATGAAGTTGGCACTGTAGGTGATGCTTTGTGATGAAGCTGGCACTGTAGGTGATGCTTTGTGATGAAGCTGGCACGGTAAGTGAAGCTTTGTGATGAAGCTGGCACTGTAGGTGATGCTTTGTGATGAAGCTGGCACTGTAGGTGATTCTTTGTGATGAAGCTGGCACTGTAGGTGATGCTTTGTGATGAAGCTGGCACTGTAAGTGATGCTTTGTGATGAAGCTGGCACTGTAGGTGATGCTTTGTGATGAAGTTGGCACTGTAGGTGATGCTTTGTGATGAAGCTAGCACTGTAGGTGATGCTTTGTGATGAAGCTGGCACTGTAAGTGAAGCTTTGTGATGAAGCTGGCACTGTAGGTGATGCTTTGTGATGAAGCTGGCACTGTTGGTGATGCTTTGTGATGAAGCTGGCACTGTAGGTGATTCTTTGTGATGAAGCTGGCACTCATCCTTGTAGGGTTAATCTTAAAAGATTCAGTAGCATTTGTTGTAGCTTCAATTTGATTTCGATTTAATGCAGAAATTTTGAAAATGGAATATTTACTTAATTTAATTATCTCAGCATATTTTTTCTTGGAAAAGGATCCCTTTCATTCTCGTAACTGCTGTGCATTCCTGAGTGTAGCTTCCTCGGATCAAACCAGTATATTACTTGTTCCTAACTAGCAGATGAATAAGACACGTGTGTAACACTGCTTAGGCTAAGGAAGTTACCCCCTCCTGTTACCCCCTCCTGTTACCCCCTCCTGTTACCCCCTCCTGTTACCCCCTCCTGTTACCCCCTCCTGATCACCTCAAATAACTTCTACTGTCTCCTGTGTTGTATACTCTTATGTTCTACTGTCTCCTGTGTTGTATACTCTTATGTTCTACTGTCTCCTGTGTTGTATACTCCTATGTTCTACTGTCTTCTGTGTTGTATACTCCTATGTTCGACTGTCTCCTGTGTTGTATACTCCTATGTTCTACTGTCTCCTGTGTTGTATACTCTTATGTTCTACTGTCTCCTGTGCTGTATACTCCTATGTTCTACTGTCTCCTGTGTTGTATACTCCTATGTTCTACTGTCTCCTGTGTTGTATACTCCTATGTTCTACTGTCTCCTGTGTTGTATACTCCTATGTTCTACTGTCTCCTGTGCTGTATACTCTTATGTTCTACTGTCTCCTGTGCTGTATACTCCTATGTTCTACTGTCTCCTGTGTTGTATACTCCTATGTTCTACTGTCTCCTGTGTTGTATACTCCTATGTTCTACTGTCTCCTGTGTTGTATACTCTTATGTTCTACTGTCTCCTGTGCTGTATACTCCTATGTTCTACTGTCTCCTGTGTTGTATACTCCTATGTTCTACTGTCTCCTGTGTTGTATACTCCTATGTTCGACTGTCTCCTGTGTTGTATACTCCTATGTTCGACTGTCTCCTGTGTTGTATACTCCTATGTTCGACTGTCTCCTGTGTTGTATACTCCTATGTTCTACTGTCTCCTGTGTTGTATACTCCTATGTTCTACTGTCTCCTGTGTTGTATACTCCTATGTTCTACTGTCTCCTGTGTTGTATACTCCTATGTTCGACTGTCTCCTGTGTTGTATACTCCTATGTTCTACTGTCTCCTGTGTTTTATACTCCTATGTTCGACTGTGTAGATCTGCTGTGCAAGCAATAAGGATATCTATGTTTTGCACATGTGTCTTATTCTTCAACAAGTACGTACTAAAATCCACCGATTTATATGATAATTTGTAGAGAGAGTAGTTTCCTTATATACGATATTTGGCTTCTACGTTTACACTTCTCATCTACTGTGTCAACACTCCTCAAATTTAATAACATTTTCTTTCAACTTTTAAGAACAGTGTTATACATTATCTGTAATTAAGACATTTTTCTACAATGCAAAATTAGTTTGTTCATTAATGAAAAGTGTTACGTGATTACAGTCATGTTATTTCCAGTCATAAGATTTTCAATAAGTTTGTCCTCAAAAGATAATTTTCTTATTTGATAAACATCAGCCCAAAATTCTAAGACTAATTTTGGAAGAGATGTTGAAGTCCATGACTTACCCACTTTTAACCATCTCCAAGTCTGACATTTAGGTATCAATTATTCTTAAGAAAAGATTACTTAACTTGCTAACATTTTTTAAATTTGTGCCTGCTGTTTATTGAGTACTGATTTTTTTTAAATACAAGAAGAGGCTGATGTGTTTTGTGAAGGTTTAGAATCATAATCATATGAAACAATTGTTCTTGGAAATAAATGGTATAAAATACCGACGCAATGGAAAAATAAACATCTAAGCAGTATAAAGTGATCCCACATTATACTCCATCCTATACATACTCTTGTACCTTTCACCTGTTTGTGACTTGATAAAGCCCACTGTGTGGGCGAAACGTTGTCAATAAAGGATCACATAATACTGTTTATGTGTTTATATTTCCACAATTGTTCTTAATCGAGGACATCTTTACCTCAGGGTTCAAGAAAGCAAAACAAGGGGTGGAAGACACTGATTAATTCAATATACCATATCTATGAAAGACATCAAAAAATATATTTTTTGTAGTAATGAAGCCTATAAGTGCTATTATTACTCTGCTTAAGTTTAAATTAGTGGTGTGTGCCTTTTTTTCTAAAAACTTCATCGACCAACATGTTTACTCGTGTGAGGACGTATGTTGTGAGCTCTCTGTGGACGCAACGATGTCTTCTTTTGATCAGATGTACAAACCGGTTAAGGAGGAGTTGGAGGAAGCAAGGTAAGAGATACAGCAACTGACTGAGGAAAACAAGAGGATTCATAGTAATTATCCTGTTGCGAATCCTCAGGACAACGAACAAAACTGGACAGCGGGAGGGCAGAAAGAAATGCAAATGAAGATCACTAGGAAGGAAGGAGAGTAGACAAAGAAAAGATCCAGGTGACAGGTCCTTAGCTTCGAACTATAGACCAATAAGCCTTACCTCCATAGTTGGTAAATTTATGGAATCAATAATTGCCGAGGCAATTCGTAGCCATCTTGAAAAGCATAAATTGATTAATGAATCTCAACACGGTTTCACTAAGGGGCGTTCCTGTCTTACGAATTTACTAACTTTTTTCACTAAGGTGTTTGAGGAGGTAGATCATGGTAATGATCTTCATGAACTTCAGTAAGGCTTTCGATAAAGTTCCACATCAGAGGCTACTGAGGAAACTTAAGGCACACGGAATAGGAGAATTTTTTTCCTGGGTAGAGGCATGGTTGACAAATATGCGGCAGAGAGTTTGCATAAATGGAGAGAAATCAGAATGGGGGCACGTCTCAAGCGGTGTTCCACAGGGGTCAGTTTTGGGCCCCCTGTTGTTTACAATTTACATAAACGACATAGATGTGGGAATAAATAGCAACATAAGTAAATTTGCTGATGACACCAAAATAGGCCGTCCAATTCATTCTAATGAGGACATTAGAGCACTCCAGGATGATTTGAATAGACTGATGCAGTTGTCGGAGAAGTGACAGATGCAGTTTAATGTAGACAAATGCAAAGTTCTAAATGTTGGGCAGGACAATAACCATGTCACATATAAACTGAATAATGTTGATCTTATTACTTGTGATTGCGAGAAAGATTTAAGAGTTCTGGTTAGTAGTAATCTGAAGCAAAGACAACAGTGCATAAGTGTTCGCAATAAACCTAACAGAATCCTTGGCTTCATATCAAGAAGTATAAATAATAGAAATCCTCAGGTTGTTCTTCAACTCTATATATCTTTGGTTAGGCCTCATTTAGATTATGCTGCACAGTTTTGGTCACCGTATTACAGAATGGATATAAATGCTCTGGAAAACGTACAGAGGAGGATGACAAAGTTGATCCCATGTATCAGAAATCTTCCCTATGAGGATAGGCTGAGGGCCTTGAATCTGCACTCTCTAGAAAGTCGTAGAATTAGGGATATATGATTGAGGTGTATAAATGGAAAATAGTAATAAATAAAGGAGATGTAAATAGCGTGCTGAAAATTTCCAGCCAAGACAGGACTCGCAGAAATGGTTTCAAGTTGGAAAAGTTCAGATTCAGGAAGGATATAGGAAAGCACTGGTTTGGTAATAGAGTTGTGGATGAGTGGAACAAACTCCCGAGTACCGTCATAGATGCTAAGACGTGTAGTTTTAAAAATAGATTAGATAAATATATGAGTGGGTGTGAGTTGGACCTGACTAGCTTGTGCTACTAGGTCAGATGCCGTACTAATTCCTTAAGTGGAAGTGACCTGAGTACCTGGAGTTTACCTGGAGAGGGTTAACTCCAGGTGGTCGGCTAGATAAATATGAGTGGGTGCGGTTGGGTGTGAGTTGGTCCTGACTAGCTTTTGCTACTAGGTCAGATGCCGTGTTCCTTCCTTAAGTGAATGTAACCTGACCTGGCTGGGTCGGGGCATTGGCTGAAGCCGGTTGGAGACTTGGACCTGCCTCGCATTGGCCAGTAGGCCTGCTGCAGTGTTCCTTCTTTCTTATGTTCTTATTCCAATAACGACCACTGAGAACATTACGAGGAACACCGCTAGTGAAGGTGACCGTTGTTCATGATGGGAGCAGTCAGATTAAATTTATGACTAGGGCATTTTGTCTTAGAGATGCGAAGAAAAGGCAAAGGATATGTTTTCTTGAGGCTGGGGCTCAGGATATTGTTAGCTGTCTTGACAACAACATGAGAGGTAATGGGGCCAATCCCACTATTTGTGAGGACCTGATTAATAGGAATAGGTTAGCGAGACATAATTAAGAAGCAGGGAGGGCGGCTGAAGGGTGTAGAAAATGAATGGTTTTCCAGAGCAACTGGTATTAATTGTTGGGTGAGCAAACACTGCAAGGATAATGCAGTCCCATTCATCAACAACTGGAACCACGTGTATGGCAGAGATGACATGTATGCCAGGAATGGGATTCACCTATCTAAGGCAGGAGTTGGAATTCTGCTGCAGTGTTTTAGAATCTCAGGTTGAAGTGTTGAAGGAGGTTCTACTTCTTCAGGAGGAAAATAGGAGGCTGAAGCTTCGCCTAGATGGGTGTGGGAGTGAGTGTGAGATGGTTGGAGCTGGTAAGGAGGAAATGGTTACCAACAGTGAAAGTGGCAGCCGCTTTAAGTGGCAAGTGGTTCACAATTCAGGAAGAAGGAAGATAAAGAAGGTTAATAGAGAAGATGTGAAGGTAGGAAATCGATTCTCTGTTCTCCAGGACGAGTGTACTTCAGTGGTTAGTGAGGTTAAAGGTACCACTGACTCCCCTGCTAATCAAGGTAAGAATATTCTGATTGTGGGAGACTCTCCAGTAAGATATATGGACCGTGCTTTTTGTAACAGAGATAGGAAGGTCAGACAGAGGGTGTGCCTCCCAGGAGCTGGTGTTGGTGATATAGTCAGCAGGTTGGATAATATTATGTCAGGTAATGGGAACAAGCCTATTATCTGTCTTAGTGCTGGTGGTAATGACATTGGGAAGGGCAGAAGACAGGAGCTACTAGATAAGTATAGGTCAGCCATAGAAGTAGTTAGGTCTAAGGGAGGGATCCCAATCATATGTAGCATTTTGCCTAGAAATGGAGTGGGCAATGAATGGATGTCTAGGGCAATTGGTATAAATTGCTGGCTAGACAGATATTGCAAGGAACCTGCAATTCCATTCATTGATAACTGGGACAAATTCTATGGCAAACGTGATATGTATGCAAGGGATGGGGTTCATCTCTCTGGGGCTGGAGTGGTTGCATTAGCCGATTCGATTGAGGGGGTCATTGGAGACTTGTCTAGGACTTTAAACTGATAGATTATAGAGGTATGGGTGTTTGTGGGAAACAATCAGGCTGTAGTATTAGGGTTGGAAACAGCAGATATTACCAGGATACCCCAGGGATATGTTATAAAGAAAAGATTCAAAATAAAGTTGCATGTAAAGGCAAAGCAATTGCATAAGTGTTCACAAAAAAGCTAACAGAATCCTTGGCTTCATATCAAGAAGTATAAATAATAGAAGTCCTCAGTTTGTTCTTCAACTCTATATATCTTTGGTTAGGCCTCATTTATATTATGCTGCTCAATTCTGGTCACCGTATTACAGAATGGATATAAATGCATTGGAATACATACAAAGGAGGATGACAAAGTTGATCCCATGTATCAGAAATCTTCCCTATGAGGATAGACTGAGGGCCCTGAATCTGCACTCTCTAGAAAGGCGTAGAATTAGGGGGGATATGATTGAGGTGTATAAATGGAAAACAGGAATAAATAAAGGAGATGTAAATAGCGTGCTGAAAATATCCAGCCAAGACAGGACTCGCAGCAATGGTTTCAAGTTGGAAAAGTTCAGATTCAGGAAGGATATAGGAAAGCACTGGTTTGGTAATAGAGTTGTGGATGAGTGGAACAAACTCCCGAGTACCGTCATAGATGCTAAGACGTTGTGTAGTTTTAAAAATAGGTTAGATAAATACATGAGTGGGTGTGGGTGGGTGTGAGTTTAGACCTGACTAGCTTGTACTACCAGGTCAGTTGCTGTACTAATTCCTTAAGTGGTAGTGACCTGAGTACTTGGAGACTGAGCTCCAGGTGGTCTGCTAGATAATTATATGAGTGGGTGTGGTTGGGTGTGAGTTGGTCCTTGACTAGCTTGTGCTACTAGGTCAGAAGCAGTGCTCCTTCTTTAAGTAAATGTAACCTGACCTGGCTGGGTCGGGGCATTGGCTTAAGCCTGTTGGAGACTTGGACCTGCCTCGCATGGGCCAGTAGGCCTGCTGCAGTGTTCCTTCTTTCTTATGTTCTTATGTTCTTAGTACAGTGGAAGGTGCTGTTAGGGATATAAACTAGAAATAGGTAAAAGTACAGTTTTTGATAGTGAAAATTGAATGTTGGAATATGGTTTTAGGTTCTGATATCATAAAATTTAGGAATAACAATCAAGGAACACTGGATAAAGATGATAACAGAAACTGTGGAAAGGCAAAGTTGAAGAAAATATTTTTTTACCTATTTTATACTAAAAGTTAAAGTGCTAGTAATAAGATATATGAATTACTTGTAGTAGTATGTGTGGAAACATCGATGCTATTCCAGTAAAGGAAAATATTTAATTTGAAGAATCAGTGCATGATTGCCGAGTGTCACACTCAGGGTTTAAGTTGTTTCATGTTCAAAGAAATAACTGGTTGAGATGGACAGTGCTCTTTGTCCGAGGAAACATGAACTCTTCCATAAGACCAGGTAGAAAAATCGATTGATTATACACAGAATTTGCTTAGGAAAAATTTCTAGAACAAGTAAAAATTATTTTAGTGGTGATGTACCGACCCCGACACTTAGAAAGCATCAGAAGGAAACTTCTTTGGAACGAAATTGTTAAGACTTTTAAACATAATTACGTAGTAATAATTGGGGATTTTAATTCCACTCAAATTAATTAGACTTCTCTGACCGGTAATTTGGAGTCCAGCGACTTTCTGGAAGAAGTTCAAGAATGCTTTCAGAATAATGTGGGGATTACCTGACACCCATATAAACAATATTCCTCTTAGACCTATGATATCAGGTATAGGCAGTGCACCACACAGATTAGTTGGAGTTCTTATAAAACATCTTTCCTGTCTTCTGGGGACCATCAGCACCACTCATCTAAAGACATTCCATCGACCTTCTTAGTCGCATCAGAATTTTCTCTATTCGAAACAAGATGCTTTGTTGTGCATATGCGCATACATCATGCAGTAGTGGATTATGCGCATACATCATGCAGTAGTGGATTTATGTGGATTAATAGGCAGGTATTGGTGGTAATATATTGCTGGTGGAGGATGAAGTTTGAGTGGCCTTGAGTATTGTGGTGGTTTCTTTTTGCAGTTTAGTAATTGCAGCATATGTTGGAGATTTTGCTTTTGTTTTCATTTGATGGTCTAGTTGTTTCTTGAGAACTTCTCTTCTTGTTGGGCATTTAGCAGCGAGTGTGTGGTGTTCATTCTTGCAGTTCAGGCATTTAGGTGGAGTGGTGGTGGTGGTGCAGCCTTAAATCATGTCCTTCGTTGCCGCAGGTCGAGCAGAACTTCTTATCCTTGGTAGGACAATCCTTGGTGATGTTCATATAAGAGTATCGGCTTCAATGTAACTTGGGTTGTTATGGAAGTAGTGGATTGCCAGTCCCTCTGCGAGAGCTTGGGTTACCAAGCTGACTTCAGTGAAGGTGACCTTGAGCAATGAAGAAGCTTTGGGTATTTTGGTAACATGTTCCACCGTGGCCCAAGTGTTCTGGTCTTCTATTAATGACTTAATTTCTTCAATAGCCTGGGTTGTGATGAGATTATCCAGTCACTTAAAGAACACAGTTCTTTTGGAGCTCAAAGCTGGGGAAGTCGTGACTTGAAATTCTCGTTGGTTAAGAGTGGTTGCAGCGTCAGTGATGATAAGGTTCTCGGCTTCGATGTCGTCTGAGCAGACGACAACGAAAGCTTCTTGGAGCGATAGAATCGCATTACATTTAATGCAATATGCCGCTAACGGCAGCTGCAAGTGCTAGTTTGGACGAGTCATTGACTGTCCCACTTCTCGGTTTGATCTTCACACGGTTTGAGAAATGCATCGTGAAAGATGACGTCGAATGCAGAAGTAAAAATTCCTCTCCCCAACGGGAATCGAAGGGATACTCGTCTTGATGGGTTAAGCCAGAGTCTGAGAAACCTAGAAGAGAGATTCAATGGCTTAAAAGGGTGTGCATGGATTATCCTCAGTAGAGGGACGTCGGGAACAGCAACGTCGATTATGGTACCTAGGACTGGATGCTGGTTGGAACAAATTGAATGAAGCAGAAATTAAGGAACGTCGACGAGAGTGTTGTGGAGATGAAAAGTTCTTTCTCTGTGTTACTAGCGGAATGTGAATCGACGATTAAGGACATCCGAACGAGGATCGTTGAGAACATTGTGACGAACAGTCAGATTAAATTCATGGATAGTGCATTTTGGCTTTGAGACAGGAAGAGGAGGCAGAGGATGTGTTAGGTGTCTTGACAACATCATGAAAGGTAATAGGAACAATTCTATTATCTGCCTCGGTGCTAGGGGCAACAATGTTGGCAGGCGTAACGGTAGGAACCTAATTATTAGGTATAGGTTAGCAACAGATATTTTGCTGAATAAAGGAGTTGGAAATAAATGGTTGTCCAAGACAAATGGTGTTAACTGAAGACTGGACAAAAACTTTGAAGACAGTGTAGCACCATTTATAGACAACAGGGAGCTCTTCAATGGCAGAAATGACATGTATGCAAGGGATCGAGTTCACTTATCTAGGTCTGGTGTGAGGGTATTAGCCAGTTCAGTGAAGGGAACTGTTAGGGCTTTAAACTAGAAATTGTAGTATAGGTTTTTGTGGCGGGATAATGGGGTGAAGAACCATCAATTTCAGATAAAGAGAATTATAACAGAAATTGTGAAGAGAATAATCTGAAAATTGGAAATACGCAGATAAAAATTAATCTTAAAATATTTTATAAACTAGTAGAAGTGCCAGAAATAAGTAGAACGAATTACATCTGGGAGTATGTGTGGAAAACGTTGATGTCATTGCAATAACTGAGACATGGTTTAATTTGAAGAGTAGAGACGTGATCACAGAATGTCACATTCAAGTGTTCAAGTTGTTCCACATTGATAAAAATAACGGGGAGGGAGGTGGGGCAGCTCTGTATGTCTGACAACACTTCAGCTGCTTCATGAAAACCGGTGTAAGAACTGAAGGAACATATAATCTGTTTTGTAGAATTTTCGGAGGGGCACGAAAAATTAATTTAAGACATTAGGTAAAAGGACACAAGTGCAACTAATGTGACATTTTATTGTGCTAACGTTTCCCTCTCCATAGCTTTGTCAAGCTCGGTGACACTAACCGGAAGTTAATGTCAAGAAACATATTGTCGGTAATTCTACCCAAATTAATACAATTTAAGACGTGTTGTATATCAATAATGTTCGATACTGACTAGATGATGAATTAGACACATGTGTAACATCGTATCTTTACTTGTAGACGTTTCGCCCACCAGTGGCTTTATCAATACAATACATGGACATAATAGAAATATATACAGCAAATATTGGAAGACGAAGTAATGAGTCCCACAGCAGGTAATGAGCACCGTCCTGACTCCAGTATATAAAGACCAACCTTCCTGCAGGTGCTTCAGATTCTTCAAGACCATGGTGCTCATCATTGCTTCAAGACCATGGTGCTCATCATTACTTCAAGACCATGGTGCTCATCATTGCTTCAAGACCATGGTGCTCATCATTGCTTCAAGACCATGGTGCTCATCATTGCTTCAAGACCATGGTGCTCATCATTGCTTCAAGACCATGGTGTTCATCACTTGCTTCAAGACCATGGTGCTCATCATTGCTTCAAGACCATGGTGTTCATCACTTGCTTCAAGACCATGGTGCTCATCACTTGCTTCAAGACCATGGTGTTCATCACTTGCTTCAAGACCATGGTGTTCATCACTTGCTTCAAGACCATGGTGCTCATCACTTGCTTCAAGACCATGGTGTTCATCACTTGCTTCAAGACCATGGTGTTCATCACTTGCTTCAAGACCATGGTGTTCATCACTTGCTTCAAGACCATGGTGTTCATCACTTGCTTCAAGACCATGGTGCTCATCACTTGCTTCAAGACCATGGTGTTCATCACTTGCTTCAAGACCATGGTGTTCATCATTGCTTCAAGACCATGGTGCTCATCACTTGCTTCAAGGCTGAAGGACTCATCACTTCATCTTCAAGTATTTGCTGTATATGTTTCTATTACACACACAACCCGCACATATAAAAGAGAGGAGCTTACGACGACGTTTCGGCCCGACTTGGACCATTTACAAAGTCACACTAACACACAAAGACGGTGGAAGTGGTATTTATAGGCAGGCAGACAGGGGAGGGTAGAAGAGAGTGGGGTAATAATGGAGTAAGTAGTGGAAGTGGTAGTAGTAGTAATAGTAGTAGTGGAGACAGTCATGTTCTAGAGGAGCACTGCAATGAGGCTAGCGGCCCGCAAGGGTGGGACGAGAACACAGAGGGAGGAAAGGCGAAAAAAAGGACAAATACCAGGCAAAATAAAAGAAAGGAAAACCCATAGGAGAAAAAAGAAGAAGAGGGAAGAGATGAAAGGGGAAGGGATCAGGTTAAGTCACGGGTGTTCTGAAGTTTAGAGCATTTAACAATGTAATGGGAGAGGAAAGCATCAACAGAGACAAAGCCAGGGCTAAGATTCATACAGGGAAAGTTGTGTATAAGGGAGGATTCAACCAGGCGGCGACTGTGAAAGTTAGACGTAGGGTAGACAGTTTTAGCAGAAGACCAATCAATAGGATGACTGTGATCTCTGACATGACAGAAAAGAGCATTATTAGTGTCGGCAAGCCTAACACTATTTTTGTGCTCCTTGAGTCTGTCAGAAAGAGATCGGCCAGTTTCTCCGAAGTACTTACTCTCTGACTCACGTACCTACACTCCTCTCGTTTCCAATCCTCTTGATCGCATCAAGAGAACTTTCAACAAGAAACTTAAGACTCTCTCCGACCTCTGTCCTTCTGACTTTAACCTTGTTCAACGTTTTCGTGTCATCTGTCCCTCTCTGCCCTATTTCTATGGCCTTCCCAAAACTCACAAACCTGATATTCCTCTGCGTCCCATCATATCTTCTAGAGGTTCTGTCTCTTATTCTCTTGCTTCTTGGCTAGCCAAAACCCTCACTCCCTTTCTTGGTACTTTTTCTCCTGCCCACCTTCGTCACTCTCAAGACTTCATCGAACGGGTTCGCTCTCTCCCGACCTGTAAGATGCTTAGTCTTGATGTCGAGTCCCTCTTCACTAATGTCCCTCTGGATGATGTCCTTAATTTTCTCAGAGAGAAGGCCAATGAAGGGTTACTTCATCTCCCTATACCTACTGATGTCTTTCTTGATCTTATCCGCCTTTGTGTGGACTCTAACTCCTTTTCCTTTCAAGGTAAATATTATTCTCAAACCTTTGGTTTCGCTATATCTCTCTCCTCTATCTCCTGTTCTTGCTAATCTTTACATGGAATACTTCGAGACTGTCCTTCTTCCCACTATTGATGTACGTCCTTCACTCTGGCTCCGCTATGTAGATGACATCTTTGCTCTTTGGCCTCATGACTTAAGTCTCTTCCAACCTGGGTATCATTCTGGAGATACATATTCCACGGTGTATAATGTCGTGATTGACTCTTTACTTAGATGTCAAAACACTATTCTTAGTTTTGCCAGTCGCCCATATGCTGCAGCAGTTATTTGGTTGATGTGTGCCTCAGGTGGGTGTGTTCTGTATGATATTCACTCCAAGATCATTTTCCTTGAGTGAGGTTTGCAGTCTTTGACCAATGAACCTGTACTCCGTCTGCAGTCTTCTTTATTCTTCCAAAAGCTTCTTTACTTTTGCATTTGGTGGGAATAAACTCCAGGAGCCATTTGTTGGACCAGGCTTACAGCCTTACCTTTAACAAGTTTCAAGAGTCTTACTACTCTCGTCTGGTGCTTGTATATGTGGGGTCCTGCCCCACATATCCATCACATCCTGGTTGATCTGGCACCTGATGAAGAAATTGTCCAGTTTTCTCTTGAAGACTTCTACTCTTGTGGATAAATTACATTTGTAGAACATCAACAATTTGTACAGGAACACAGGAAATACTGTACTTATCTTTGTTGCTGGGTCAGCTTTCTGCAGCTGCACCCAGAAAACTCCTCCGACGTGACCCAGTGTGTTCTACCGCCACTTAGCTGTAGGGGACAAGTAAGTATAAATATAACTACCCCAAAGGGGTGTTATATAAGCATATCTCAAAAAGTGAGTGTTGTTGCTGATTACCTGTTTGGGCTCAAAAGCCCACACCTCACTGCCGTCAATAGGACGGTTTCAAACCCCTTGTGACTACAAGAACTGCGCAGTCCCCCTGTGTCATAAGATGGTTCAAAACCTACCTTGCTCATGAATTTGGTTCATGAATTTGGTTCAGGTACTGAATGAGTGGGCATGTTAACCATTTCGTTTTCGAAATCTATGGGATCTGTACTAATGTCCAGATCTCTTATTTGTTTTTCCTGATCCTTGTCTACTTGTATCCTTCTCATTAGTTTCACGTCGTCTACTAACAGAGACACCTCTGAATATGTCCATTTCGTCATGTCATTCACATATACAACAAACAACACCGGTTGTGTGTAGTGTGTCCAGCACTTGCTGGTGCACGCTAGTCTCAGGTTACTGGAAGCCTTTCCGTCTCCTATGAGAATATCTCCCTAAATCTACACATGCATTTTCTGATATACTTTTTTTTCATGCTCTAGCACACTTAGCTTTGGCCTCTCTGCACTTAAAGATAAATCAAGGCTCACTCTGGTCTTCCCATTGTTTCTATTGCTCCTGGGTACAAAAGTCTCCTCTGCCTCGCTGCACTTTCTGGCCACGTGTTTCATCATTTTATTTACTGTCTTTCCCTCTAGTTCTCTTCTCCACTGCATCTCATACAAGAACTGCCTAATGCCAGTGTAGTCCTCTCTTTGGAAGTTTATCTTCTCCTTCCTTCCCATGCTGCTTCACTCTCCTCTGTTAACTCTAGAAGGTATTCGAAACTCAGGACCATGTGGTCACTAGTGCAGAGGGACCTTTCGAAAGTAATATCCAATATGTTTGAACCGTTCAAGGTGAATATAAGGTTCAGTCGTGCTGGTTCATCCTCTCCTCTCTCTTTGATTGTTTTGCTAACATGTTGGTGCATGAAGTTTTCTAGTACCATGTCCAGCATATTAGCCCTCTATTTTTCTTGTCTCCAATGAGACTCCTGGTTTCCCCGTCAATCTTCTGGTGGTAAAAAAGTCTGCTATGACAAGTAACTTTGCCCTGCCCACGTGGGCCCTTCTGGCTACCTCAGCTAGTGTATCCATCATTGCTCTGTTGCTCTCATTGTACTCGTTTTTTTTTCTCTTCATATTCAGTAGCTAGTTGTATATCACTGTAATCACCACCTTGGGACACCCGGTCCAAAGTGTTCCTTCTATGTAATCATCTGCTTTCCCTCTGTCTATTTTTCCCATCTTCTCAAAACTCCCACTAGTTTTTGATTAGTAGTGCAACTTCCCCTTCCTCCCCTCTGTTCCCTTCGTCTTTTCTCAGGATCTGATAGCCAGTAGAGAAGATTGCACCTGATATCATCTCTGTGAGCTTTGTTTCCATGAGTGCTGTAATGTCAATGGATGCCTCCATGATTCATTCATGCAACTCATCCCTCTTATTCATTATTCCATCTGTGTTGGTGTACCATATCTTCAGCTTCTTTTCAAATACAATTTTTTTTTTGTGTGTGTGTGGGGGGGGGAGAAGTTGGTGTGGGTGGGGTACAAAAAAAGTAGGATGTGATTTTATGAGAGACTGCTATGATGGTGGTATTTATGTTAGGGGGAAGACTACTTTGAGTGTTTTGAATTATAGTGTTTAATTGAGATGGAGTGCTAGGGGTTGAGGGGGAGTTCTGTGGGCAGTTGTGTGTGGTGGTACCTCAAGGTTGAGCTTCCCTGCCTGTTGATGCCTGCTCTGTTTTTCTTTTGTCCTCTCAGCTTCTCACATTCTTTTCTTGTTCTGTCTTGGTATTTTTAAGTCTTTTAACCATAGTTTCTGCTGAATGATCCTGTTTTGTACCATTTTTTCCTCTCGTATACCGTCCAAGTCTCTGAAAAATTGTCAAGTGGGACATATCCTTCTCTCCTGTTATTGTAAAGATAATTTTAATAGCTTTTTCATCATAAGTCCCTTCTGCCTCCTGAAGCCCAGGAATAATTAGTGATCTCTCCTAATCTTCCCCTCCATATCTCTGGATCCAATTTAAGCATCTCATCTGGTGTTTCCCTTATCATCTCATGTACCTCTCTGTGGCCTGATAGATCTTCTGCAAAGAACTTCTTAGCTTCTTCATGCCTTCGGTCCGCTCGCTGGCAGTTGATGGTAATGTTTCCATCACCATGTCCCATTTGTTCCGTGGCTCTATTTTCTGCTTCAGTTCCTCCTCCAAACTCTATATGTTTGCCTCAGATGCTGCAGCTTCTAACTTCCATTTCTTGCACTCTATAAGCATCTGCTCTATTGTTTTGCAGTTCTCGTTTAGCCTTTTTTCCCACTCATGTTCCACCATGTTCTTGAGCCCTGCTGCCCATGCTTCCTTCCTTCTTGGACTGATCTTCCTCGTTTCCCTTGCCTCTTCGTCCTGTATTCTTACCTATTTGTGATTGCAGAAGTCGAACCACAGCTCCTGGCTCCACCTCTTCAATGTGTGTGTGTGTGTGTGTGTGTGTGTGTGTGTGTGTCTGCATTTTATAAACATAACACTGTTTTATAGTTTTTCCTAAAATATTGCCACTTTGCCAGATATGACTTTAATGCATGAGTTGTCTAACTGTTTATTAAATTAGCAGGTACTAATACTCTTAATTAATTGTACTGTCAATGAATTATTTTCAGGTAATTTACTTCTGATGAATTTATCAAGTAAAATGTCATGTTGTCTTAACTCATAAATCTTGCCACAATTAACGTGTCTTTCTCTGTTTTTGTATTGAACTTCTGCCATCAGTTTTATACAGCCCCCATTATTTTTATAATCTTTTCAGATTATTTTTATTAGTTTGTGTTTCTTTTTCACTAATTCATGAGCAATTGTTTTGAGTTTACCACTAGATCTATCGGGACTCAGGAACTTTGATGGGTATTCAGATCATTTTGTTGACTCAAAGTATTTCCTTCACACACATACAGTGGAAACAATTAATTATCTTTATTCAAAGAACATCACCAGCGCAGCATATTCAACTTAATACACAGACATCGGGAGAAAATATTATGTCCCTCTCATACTGATGTGTCCACTACTACTATTTTATCACTATAGTACTGACACTGCGTAACTCTGTATTATATTGAAAAAAAAAACATATTGCACAGGCGAAACGTCTGTCTAATAATGACACCGGTATTGTATATCACTAATCAAATGATTTCCTTCTCAGCTGGAAAGACTGCGCTTCACGGTGTCCAAGTCGAGGCTGTCAGCATCAACACCCATCCTGGAGAAGCAGGTGAGCAAGTCTGTTTAGCAGGTGTGTAAACCGTGTTACCATGTATACACAAGTTACACTTTTATACACAGATTACACTGGTGTTCATCTATTTGGGATCATTTTCGTTAGATCTAATTTCCCTACTGGGAACATAAGTTGTCTGGGCAGCTAGAAGTCATATTGGCAACCATCACCACCTATCCGACCCATACCAGGGTCATTCCAATTCAGCCCACCCAGGTAATTTCTCAGTCCCATGAAGTCGGCCAAGCGGAAGTCTGGGACAAAGACTTAATTGCAGTTATTTGGGTAATTCCATGATATATTGAAATTAAGTGATTTGTGATCGCTTTCCCCAAGCTCATCATTAACCTCAAGATTATTAATTAGTGATTCTTTGTTGGCAAGAACCAAGTCAAGCAGGTTGTTACCTCTAGTTGGTTGTGTCACAAACTATTTTAAATAGCAATCCTGAACCGTATCAAGAAAGTCACTAGACTCAAAATTACCTGTCACTTTGTTCCAATCAATTTGTCTGAAGTTAAAATCTCCCATTAACACAACATTTTCATATCTAGACGCCTTATGAATTGCGTCCCATAACGTCTTCCTGCACTCCCTATCAAGGTTTAGGGGACTATAAATCACACCCAAAATTATTTTTTTACGACCTTCGAGAAACTGTAGCCAAACAAATTCTGTGTCCGATGTTTTTAATCATATATCTTGTCTAACACAACAATTTAAATTATCTCTGACATACATCGCCACTCCACCACCCTTCCTGCTGACCCTATCAGTGTGAAATACATTATAACCGTGTATGTTGCATTCAGAAGGCATTTCTCTATCTTTCAAGATGAACCAGGTCTCTGTTATAGCAATAATATCTATATTACCTGCACTTTCAAGTAATCTTTGCTCATCTATCTTATTTCTTAGACTCCTACTATTAGTATAGTAAACCTTAAGAGACCTAGTCACTCGTTGCCCACACACACTAAAAACAACAGACATAGCCCCACTCCACATGGGTGGCAGTAAAGCAATTGCAAAGAACTACAGACCAATAGCGCTAACGTCCCATATCATAAAAAAAACTTTGAGAGGGTTCTAAGAAGCAAGATCGCCAACCACCTAGATACCCATCAGTTACACAACCCAGGGCAACACGGGTTTAGAGCAGGTCGCTCCTGCCTGTCCCAGCTCATGGACCACTATGACAGGGTCCTGGATGCTGTTGAGGATAAACAAAATACAGATGTAATATACACAGACTTTCGAAAAGCTTCCGACAAGTGTGACCAGGAAGTTAGTAGATGGATCTATAACTTCCTGACAAATAGAACACAAAGAGTAATAGTAAACAGAGTAAAGTCTGAGGCAGCTACGGTGAAAAGCTCTGTTCCACAAGGCACAGTACTCGCTCCCATTGTATTCCTCATCCTCATTTCCGGATGACACCCGGATTGCCATGGCAGTGACCTCCATTGAAGAAACTGCAAAACTCCAAGCGGACATCAACCAAATATTCAAATGGGCCACTCAAAACAATATAAAGTTCAATGAAGAGAATTTTCAACTACTCAGATATGGAAAACCATGAGGAAATAAAAAATGTATCAAGGTATACGACAAATTCTAACCATACAATGGAGCGAAAAAGAAATGTGAAGGACTTGGGAGTGATAATATCAGAGGATCTCGCCTTTAAAGACCACAGTAATGTATCTACCTCATCGGCTAGGAAAATGATAGGATGGATAGTGAGAACCTTCAAAACTAGGGACGCCAAGCCCATGATGACACTCTTCAAATCACTTATTCTCTCTAGGCTGGAATACTGCTGTACACTAACAGCCCCCTTCAAGGCTGGCGACATTGCAGACCTGGAGAGTGTACAAAGAACTTTCACAGCACACGTAAGTACGATAAAGCACGTAAATTACTGGGAACGGTTGAAAGTCCTTGATCTGTATTCCCTGGAACGCAGGCGAGAGAGATACATGATAATATACACTTGGAAGGTCCTGGAGGGATTGGTACAAAACCTGCACACGAAAATCACTCCCTATGAAAGCAAAATACTCGGCAGGAGATGTAACATTCCCCCAATGAAAAGCAGGGGCGTCACGAGTAAATTGAGAGACAAATCCATAAGTGTTCGGCGACCAAGACTGTTCAACTGCCTCCCAACATACATAAGGGGTATTACCAATAGACCCCTGGCTGTCTTCAAGAAGGCACTGGACAGGCACCTAAAATCAGTACCTGACCAACCGGGCTGTGGTTCTTACGTCAGTCTGCGTGCGGCCAGCAGTAACAGCCTGGTTGATCAGACCCTGATCCACCATGAGGCCTGGTCTCAGACCGAGCTGCGGTGGCGTTGACCTCCGAAACCATCTTCAGGTAAACTTCAGGTACTGTCTCTTTGGCCAGTTTGGCTTCAGAACTCGCATATCCACACAGGATGCAATTAACATCATTCTCAACTACATCCACATAAACACAAAACAAAGAAACAGGACAGCCCTGGTTGCAAAAGACGTTGAAAAAGCTTTTGACACTGTCTGGCATGTAGGGCTCAAACACAAACTCTGCACTAACTTTAACCTGCCTCTCACTACTCGTAAACTCCTCTGCAACTTCCTTGACGGCCGCACCATGAGAATCAAATTCCAAGGCTGCTACTCTGACTACTTCACACTAAATGCTGGAGTACCCCAGGGATCTCTCCTCTCCCCTACCCTCTAACGACATTCCAACACCTGTATACCACAACTCCATCACACTAGCCTATGCAGACGACATTACACAACTCATCACCCACGCCAATATAGATACACTCTCACACAAAACACAGAATGAGGTCGACAGGATTGCCTTCTGGGAACAGAAATGGAGGATCAAAACCAATGCAGCTAAATCCAGCATTACATATTTTAACTATAGGAAACGTGATCCTCCATTACCTGTCGAGCTCAGAACAGCTGACACCCGCACCTACATCCCCATCACACAATCTGTCACAGTCCTTGGCATTAACCTTGACTACCTCCTTTGCTTAAACAGACACATTCACTCAAAACATGCAGTAGCTAGCAAGGCCCTTGCGGGCCTCTACAAACTGTAACATGCCTCCCAACGCACCAAACTACACCTCTATAAATCCCTAATACGTCCGCTGATAACTTACTCTCCTCTAGCCCTCTCTCTTGCAGCCAAAACAAACTTACTTAAACTGCAGCGTGTCCAGAACAAGGCTCTGCACTGGGTGCTTGATGTCAGATGGGAAGACTTCGCCACAAGCGAGTCTCTCCATGCCCAGTTAGACATCCCTGCGCTGAATCTGTACTGGAAGACTCTCAGTGACAGACAGATAGACAAACTTGAGACACGACATGACTACTGGACCTCTCTCCTTGACGAAGACATCCGCAGACCCACAAACCAACACAATCCTGTATCGTCCTCCCCGCTCACCCCACTGGAGTCTCACCAACAGGAGAGCCTGCTATTCCTGTTCTCAAGTCTGTCCCACGATCGCCTTAGCTGCTGGGTTAAGCCCTGGCTCTATTTCTATGACTAAGAAGACTCCTCTCCAGCGCTATTCTTCGTCTGTCCCGTCTTCCCCGCTCATTCCATTGGGATCTTAACTGCACTTGTTACTTACTTGTTACGTTCTAATACAAAACTCTATAACTCAAGCTGCCGAAAACTCCATTCCCAAAAAACAGTACACTACCAGATACTCCTTTCGTCCATCTACAAGGACAAAACGCCTTCTCCTATATTACCGTCACAGCTTTGCCACCAACCACCACAAATGTGCACATGTCAGTAGAGACCTCACCTTCCTGAGAAACAACATCATCCGCAGCTTGGATGATGACCATGCCAAACACTGGTAATCCCTCATCCAGGCTGCTGACACACACCGCATACGGGACCCCAGGAAATTCTTGGCTATCGTCCGGAAGGTTACTGGAGTCCCAAAAACAGCACACTTCCGACACATAACACACAACAACATAAACATTACAGACCCCACACAAGCAGCACATGCCTTTAAACACATATGGGAAGACATTTTCCACCCTCACCCTCCTGACCCAGCTGCAATACAACATTCACAAGCAGTAGAACACTGGGTCTCCACACACAGACACATCACCTGCCCTGACCCTATCATACAGCTCTCCTCTCTCACCTCCACCCATATTCTTAACACTCCTTTCTCCCAACCGCTTGTCAAATCTCTAATCCTGAAGCTTCCTCCCAAAGCTCCAGGAGCTTCTGGTCTCTCTCACCACATTCTCCGTCACCTCCCTGACTCTGTTATATCCGCTCTTACTAACATCTACAATGCCTGCCTTGCATCTGGATACTTTCCTCCCCTTTTCAAATCTGCTATAGCCACTCTCATTCCCAAACCGAACAAGGACTCAATTGACCCGAAGAATTACAGACCCATTAGCCTTCTTGAAACCCTAGGCAAGACGTTTGAACGACTCATTAACCAAAGACTAAGGACTCACCTAGAGACTAACCACCTCCTGACAGATCGACAATTCGGCTTCCGCCAACACCGCTCTACACAAACAGCTCTAAACGTCATTTTGAACTATATTCAAATCAACAAGGCCCAAGGACGTACAGCAGCCTTGGTTGCAAAAGACGTTGAAAAATCTTTTGACACTGTCTGGCACTCAGGGCTCAAGTACAAGCTATGTAACCTTCTTGACCTTCCCCTCAATGTCAAAAAATTACTATGCAACTTCCTTGATGGCCGTACAATGCGAATCAAGTTCAAAAACTGTCTCTCTGACTCATTCATCCTTCATGCTGGAGTCCCCCAGGGCTCAGTGCTCACTCCTACCTTGTACATCCTTTACACTAACGACATCCCTGACCCAGCTCACTGCACCACACTCACATTGGCATATGCACATGACATTACACAGCTCATAGCACACGAACAATGTAGATATCTATCACTCAGAACACAACGAGAGGTAGACAGGGTCAGTGCCTGGGAGATTCTTTGGCGCATTAAAACAAATGCCAACAATAACAAAAAAGGGCACAATACCGTGACAGGAACAATACACACACAACCCGCACATGTAAAAAGAGAGGAGCTTACGACGACGTTTCGGTCCGACTTGGCCAATGAAGGGTTACTTCATCTCCCTATACCTACTGATGTCTTTCTTGATCTTATCAGCCTTTGTGTGGACTCTAACTCCTTTTCTTTTCAAGGTAAATATTATTCTCAAACCTTTGGTTTCGCTATATCTCTCTCCTCTATCTCCTGTTCTTGCTAATC
The DNA here is from genome assembly GCA_009830355.1 of Cherax destructor. Lineage (NCBI taxonomy): Eukaryota > Metazoa > Arthropoda > Malacostraca > Decapoda > Parastacidae > Cherax > Cherax destructor. Next base: position 12,601 of record WNWK01014148.1, on the reverse strand, counting down.
TTTACATGGAATACTTTGAGACTGTTCTTCTTCCCACTATTGATGTGCGTCCTTCACTCTGGCTCCGCTATGTAGATGACATCTTTGCTCTTTGGCCTCATGACTCAAGTCTCTTCCAACCTTTTCTTGATGCTCTAAATAATCTTGCCCCTTCCATTAAGTTTAAAGCTGATTGGGAATCTAATTCTTTGCTTCCTTTCCTTGATGTTCATGTCCACCGCTCAGTTACAGGTTTTGCATTCTCCGTGTACTGCAAGCCTATGCACAGTGGCATGTACATTCACTACTTCTCTTATCATGTCTCCTCTGTCAAGAAGAAAGTTCTTATCTCCCTCTTTCTCCGTGCTCTCCGCATTTGTGATCCTCAGTTCCTTGAAGCAGAAATTTCCACTCTTCATAATTCATTTTCCCGCCTGGGCTACCCTTCCCATTTCATAGACTCTGCTTTCTCTCGTGCTAAACGGACTTTCTTCTCTCCTAAACCCTCTACTCCTGGGAACTCTCCTGTCCTCTGCCTTCCCTACATCTCTGGTCTCTCTAATCTCAACAACTCTCTCCGTTCCTTAGACATCAAACATTCCCTTTCGCCAGACTAACACTCTTCGCACTAATCTAGTTCATATCTCCCCTCCCACTATAGATTCTCCTGGTGTCTACTCTATTTCTTGCTCCTCCTGTCCTCTTCAGTACTTCGGAGAAACTGGCCGATCTCTTTCTGACAGACTCAAGGAGCACAAAAATAGTGTTAGACTTGCCGACACTTATAATGCTCTTTTCTGTCATGTCAGAGATCACAGTCATCCTATTGATTGGTCTTCTGATAAAACTGTCTACCCTACGTCTAACTTTCATAGTCGCCGCCTGGTTGAATCCTCCCTTATACACAACTTTCCCTGTATGAATCTTAGCCCTGGCTTTGTCTCTGTAGATGCTTTCCTCTCCCATTACATTGTTAAATGCTCCAAACTTCAGAACACCCGAGACTTAACCTGATTCCTTCCCCTTTTATCTTTTCCCCCTTCTCCTCTTTCTCCTCTGGGTTTTCTTTTCTTTTGCCTCGTATTTGTCTTTCTTTATTTTATTTGCCTTTTCCTCCCTCTGTGTTCTTGTCCTACCCACGCGGGCCGCCAGCCTCATTGCAGTGCTCCTTTCCTAGAATTTGACTGACTCCACTACTACTACTACCACTTCCACTACTACCTCCATTTTTACCCCACTTTCTTGTGTCCTTCCCTGTCTGCCTGCCTATAAATACCCCTTCCACCTGTCCTGTGTGTTAGTGTGACTTTGTAAATGGTCCAAGTCGGACCGAAACGTCGTCGTAAGCTCCTCTCTTTTTATATGTGCGGGTTGTGTGTGTAAATGCCAACAAATCTAAGATTACCTACTTCTTCAAAAGAGGACGTCGCCCACCACTGCCTGTTTACCTCAGAATCACCACTACACGAACACTCATTCCACGCACACGCAACGTCCTAGGTGTTACCTTGGACTCCAGACTGAGAATACATACCCACATAAACACTAAAAGAGCTATGGCCAGTACTGCCCTCGGTAGACTGTTCAAGCTCAGAGACTCACCCTAACACCAAACTACACCTGTACAAGGCTCTTATACGACCACTGATCACATACACACCTCTTGCTCTCTCTCTTGCTGCCAAAACAAACATCTTGAAACTGCAGTGAATCCAAAACCGTGCACTGCGGAGGGTGCTGGGAACCGTGCACTGCGGAGGGTGCTGGGAACCGTGCACTGCGGAGGGTGCTGGGAACCGTGCACTGCGGTGGGTGCTGGGAACGAAGTGGGACGACTATGCCACAAGCGAGTTCCTCCACAACAGGACTGGCACCCCGGCACTGAACGTGTTCTGGAAAGAACTCAGTGACAGACAAATAGACCGAATTGAAACCCACCAAAGTACCTGGACAACCTTTTTAGACGATGTCATCAGACAGCCAGATAACAATCTAAACCTTTTTCAATCTATTAATAATCCTGCTCCTCCTCCTCTCTACACCTAAAACTATGCCTTTTATCTAACTCCTAACTTTTACACACACAACTCGCACATATAAAAAGAGAGGAGCTTACGACGACGTTTCGGTCCGACTTGGACCATTTACAAAGTCACACTAACACACAGGACGAACGAACGAACGAGTTCAGGTAAGATCCCAATGGGATGAGCTGGGAAGACCGGACAGACGAAGAGTATCACTGGAGAGGAGTGTTCTTAGTCGAAGAGATAGAGCCAGGGCTTAACCCAGCAGCTGAGGCGATCGTGGGATACAGCTGGAGAGATCAGGACTTGGCTGGTGATATGGGCGATGTGGGCAAGCTGTGCAGGCTGCATCATGGTGGTGGATGTGTAGATCTGGTCGGTGAATGGTTGCTGGAGATCGGCGGGAGGCGGGGTGGAGAGGGAGGCATGCTTCAATATGATTGGTCGTTAAGTATGCAGAGAGGAGACAGGATCATCGGTGATTGGTGGATAGAAAACTCTTCATCCCTGTGTTCTTATTAGTCTTATTAGTCTTTTAAAGCAGGTTTTGACAATAAAGTAAGTTTGATCAAGGTTTTTTCTTTTTCTAATTCTGCAGTTAGTGCGGTTTCAGTGTGTTGATGGCAGCCAGGAGCAACAGTGTACTTGATACTACCATGGCGCATGGAGTAGATGACTTGAGGTGCATATAGCGTCGGGGTGCGAGGATTATATGTGTAGAAAGTGAGGGGTTCAGTTGGTCTGAATATTGTTTCCTCTTCCATTTCTTCTGGTCTTGGAGTATTTCGAAGTGGATTTTCAGGAGGGAGTGTCTTGGCTTTTTTGGCTTTTGGTGGTTGAGTTGGAGATAGAGCAGATGGTTCATTAATAGTAGCAGAGAAGGTGGAAGACTTAGGTGGGTCAGTTAAGGTTGCTGATTGGTCCACAGCTGTGGTGATGTTGGAAGTAGCTGATTGGCTGTTTCTTGGAGATGGAATTTCAGGTGTTGTGACATTGCCAACATCTTTGGTGAGCTTGATGATATCGGCAGATGGTGGAGAGTCTGGAAAAGTAAAGTTTGGCATGTTGTTCAATCGGAATAGCTCGTTAATAACAGTGTTGAAGGAGCCTGGTATCACCACATTATGCATGAGTGCATAAAGCATACAGTAATGAATTTTCGTAGGTTCACAAGCTGGTGGAGCGGTGGTGGAGGGTTGGGTAGCTTTTAAAATTTTTGTAGTGTCGTCCTGGAGTTTGGTGATGGCAGCATAAGTAGGTGACTTGGAAGGTGTCTTCTTCTGTTCTGCTTCCTGGTTTTTTTTCAGGATTTCTCGACGAGTGGGGCACTTTGCCGCGAGAGTATGATGATTGTTTTTGCAGTTGAGACACTTAAGTGGGGCAGTAGAAGTGCAAATCTTGGAATCGTGGCCTTCAGACCCGCAGGTAGAGCCAATTTTTTTGTTTTTTTTTGTGGGGAAGTTTTTTGTAGAGTGTAGGTAAGAGTAGCAACTCCAGCATTGAGTAATATGATGGTACCTCTCAGCTTCAATATGAGAGGAGTTAATAAAGAAGTAGTATATGGCCAGGCCTACGGCCATAGCTTGGGCAGCAATTGACACATCAGTAAAAGTGACTTTTAGCATGGAGGAGGCAGTAGGAATCTTGATGATGCTTTCCACTGAAGCCCAGGGATTTTGTTCTTCAATGGAGGTATTTAGGTCTTCAACAGGTTGTGTGGTAATCAGTCTGTCAAGACTTTTCAAGAATACAGTCCTCTTAGCCCGTATGGCAGGAGAGGACATGACTTTAAAGCTACGGTCTGATACAGTGGACAAAGCAGAGGAGGTTAATAACTTTTCAGCCTCAACATTGTCTTCACATACAACAATGAAGGCTTCTTGGAGGAGACATTAACCATCACAGTGGAAGGTTTAATCTTGATTCTGTTGGAATAATTCATCTTGGTACAAGGTTGTAGATGAGGTAGAGGTTCCCTCCCCAATGGGGATCGTAGGGACACTTCTTGATGTGGAGCGACTGTGACACTGAGAGGGGACACCACACAGGACAGGAAGAAGGGGGTATTTATAGGCAGGCAGACAGGGGGGGGGTACAAGAAAGAGGTGGAGGGGTAATGATGGAGGTAGTAGTGGTAGTAGTAGTGGAGTCAGTCATAATCTAGGAAAGGAGCACTGCAATGAAGCTGGCGGCCCGTATATGGTAAGGACAACAACACAGAGGGAGAAAAATGAAAATAAAAAAGAAAAGAAAGAAAACACAGAGGAGAAAGGAGAAGGGGGAAGAGATAGAAGGGGAAGGAATCAGGTTAAGTCACGACTGACTCCACTACTACTACTACTACCACTACCACTACTACCTCCATTATTACCCCTCCACCACTTTCTTGTGCCCTCCTCTGTCTGCCTGCCTATAAATACACCTTGTTCCTTCCTGTGTGTTAGTGTGACTTTGTAAATGGTCCAAGTCGGACCGAAACGTCGTCGTAAGCTCCTCTCTTTTTTATATGTGCGGGTTGTGTGTGTATTGTTCCAGTCACGGTATTGTGCCTTTTTTTTTTATTCCTAACTTCTACCCTGCCCTCTGCAGGGCTGGACCTTAAAAGACGTCCTTTTTACCCAGGAAAATTCCCTGCCTTCCCCTTTCAATCGATTACATTGTGAGAAGTAGTACAAATAGCAAACCAGCCTTGACGTTTGGCTGCCACCCATGTGAAATGTCCGTGGCTCCCGAACCAAGACCAGTACCTCCATTGCGCAGAGATAACCTTGCAGATCACCACGACTCACAAAACACTATCTATCATGCCAACCAACGCTATGCGGCTGGGTTTAGCCCTGGCTCTTTCCCTTCACCTCACTACAACTCCCCTCACCTACTATTCTTCCTCTATCAAAATCTCCATTTTCACCCTTATGGGTCTTACCTGAGAGTACTGATTCGATTCGATTGTGTTAGTGTGACTTTGTAAATGGTCCAAGTTGGAGCGAACGTCGTCGTAAGCTCCTCTCTTATATGTGCGGGTTGTATGTGTATTGAATAGATGTAAATTTGAAATTTTATGAAAATAATTAAAAAAATGGAATCATTGAAAACAGATCAAGTATCCGAAAATGCTTTCTCTGGTAGGTTTCAAACTTTAATCATTGTGGACTTATTAAAACAGTTTGTCATTCAATCTGAGTTGTGTAAATTTCAGCTTGCCAGTTTTATAAATAAAATAGTTGCCTATGTAATTACTAGTCAATGCCTCATCAGTTTGTAATCTTAAATTATTGTGTGTATATAATTAGTATTTTCTTCCTAATTATAAACTGTCTGGGTGCCAATTACCCATATTTTTACCAAAATTATCAAACTGAGTTTATATATATATATATATATATATATATATATATATATATATATATATATATATATATATATATATATATATATATATATACATGTATATATATAACAAATTCTTATAGGATTGTAAAGAATTTTAAGAATAATGTAAAAGCAAACTGGTAGAAAATATCAATCGGAGGATTTGTGGCGTTTTTGAGAGTTTAACGAGGCGAGAATTTCATATTATTTAGAGCATTTCCAGGAACATTTTCGTTTACTTTATCAAAACAATTTTTGTTAATTACTCGAGAACATCTTAGTCGATCAGTTTCAAAATTTGCAAGGCTTGTGTCATGTTGGGCAAGATTCATGGAACTACTGGGAGCCTGGCTCCCTTACACACGGTTATTTTTAACCTCAAAATTATTATTTTACTTTATTGTATTATTTTTTCTTCAGTGCTGTTGAAGGGCTCTTGATCCAAAGAACTAGACTTATATTTTCTTTGCTTGAATCGAATTTGAAAACTCTCGATTACACAGGCGTTAAATTACCCCTTCGGGTTTAGTGCTTTCTTCCATTTAAAATATAACAGCACACAAATTTCATATACACATATGTACGTATTCACATAGAACAATTCTGAACAGCATCAATTATCAAGGGCTGGTGCAGGAAACTGGTGTTATCAAGGGCTGGTGCAGGAAACTGGTGTTATCAAGGGCTGGTGCAGGAAACTGGTGTTATCAAGGGCTTGTGCAGGAACCTGGTGTTATCAAGGGCTGGTGCAGGAAACTGGTGTTATCAAGGGCTGATGCAGGAAACTGGTGTTATCAGGGGCTGGTGCAGGAAACTGGTGTTATCAAGGACTGGTGCAGGAAACTGGTGTTATCAAGGACTGGTGCAGGAAACTGGTGTTATCAAGGGCTGGTGCAGGAAACTGGTGTTATCAAGGACTGGGGCAGGAAACTGGTGTTATCAAGGGCTTGTGCAGGAACCTGGTGTTATCAAGAGCTGGTGCAGGAAACTGGTGTTATCAAGGGCTGGTGCAGGAAACTGGTGTTATCAAGGGCTGGTGCAGGAAACTGGTGTTATCAAGGGCTGGTGCAGGAAACTGGTGTTATCAAGGGCTGGTGCAGGAAACTGGTGTTATCAAGGGCTGGTGCAGGAAACTGGTGTTATCAAGGGCTGGTGCAGGAAATGTTATCAAGGGCTGTGCAGAAACTGGTTATCAGGGCTGGTGCAGGAAACTGTGTTATCAAGGCTGCAGGACTGGTTCAGCATGCAGAACTGGTGTTATAAGGGCTGATGCAGGAAACTGGTGTTATCAGGGCTGTGCAGGAAACTGGTTTATCAAAGCTGGTGCAGGAAACTGGTTATCAAGGGCTGATGCGAAACTGTGTTATCAAGGGTGTGCAGGAACTGGTGTTATCAGGCTGTGCAGGAAACTGGTGTTATCAAGGGCTGATGCAGGAAACTGGTGTTATCAAGGGCTGGTGCAGGAAACTGGTGTTATCAAGGGCTGGTGCAGGAAACTGGTGTTATCTAGGGCTGATGCAGGAAACTGGTGTTATCAAGGGCTGGTGCAGGAAACTGGTGTTATCAAGGGCTGGTGCAGGAAACTGGTGTTATCAAGGGCTGGTGCAGGAAACTGGTGTTATCAAGGGCTGATGCAGGAAACTGGTGTTATCAAGGGCTGGTGCAGGAAACTGGTGTTATCAAGGGCTGGTGCAGGAAACTGGTGTTATCAAGGGCTGATGCAGGAAACTGGTGTTATCAAGGGCTGGTGCAGGAAACTGGTGTTATCAAGGGCTGGTGCAGGAAACTGGTGTTATCAAGGGCTGATGCAGGAAACTGGTGTTATCAAGGGCTGGTGCAGGAAACTGGTGTTATCAAGGGCTGGATGCAGGAAACTGGTGTTATCAAGGGCTGGTGCAGGAAACTGGTGTTATCAAGGGCTGATGCAGGAAACTGGTGTTATCAAGGGCTGGTGCAGGAAACTGGTGTTATCAAGGGCTGATGCAGGAAACTGGTGTTATCAAGGGCTGGTGCAGGAAACTGGTGTTATCAAGGGCTGGTGCAGGAAACTGGTGTTATCAAGGGCTGGTGCAGGAAACTGGTGTTATCAAGGGCTGATGCAGGAAACTGGTGTTATTAAGGGCTGGTGCAGGAATCTGGTGTTATAATGGGCTGGTGCAGGAAACTGGTGTTATCAAGGGCTGATGCAGGAAACTGGTGTTATCAAGGGCTGGTGCAGGAAACTGGTGTTATCAAGGGCTGGTGCAGGAAACTGGTGTTATCAAGGGCTGATGCAGGAAACTGGTGTTATCAAGGGCTGGTGCAGGAAACTGGTGTTATCAAGGGCTGGTGCAGGAAACTGGTGTTATCAAGGGCTGATGCAGGAAACTGGTGTTATCAAGGGCTGGTGCAGGAAACTGGTGTTATCAAGGGCTGTTGCAGGAAACTGGTGTTATCAAGGGCTGGTGCAGGAAACTGGTGTTATCAAGGGCTGATGCAGGAAACTGGTGTTATCAAGGGCTGGTGCAGGAAACTGGTGTTATCAAGGGCTGGTGCAGGAAACTGGTGTTATCAAGGGCTGATGCAGGAAACTGGTGTTATCAAGGGCTGGTGCAGGAAACTGGTGTTATCAAGGGCGTGCAGGAAACTGGTGTTATCAAGGCTGGTGCAGGAAACTGGTGTTATCAAGGGCTGGCAGGAAACTGGTGTTATCAAGGGCTGGTGCAGGAAACTGGTGTTATCAAGGGCTGATGCAGAAACTGGTGTTATCAAGGGCTGGTGCAGGAAACTGGTGTTATCAAGGGCTGGTGCAGAAACTGGTGTTATCAAGGGCTGGTGCAGGAAACTGGTGTTATCAAGGGCTGATGCAAGAAACTGGTGTTATCAAGGGCTGGTGCAGGAACTGGTGTTATCAAGGGCTGATGCAGAAACTGGTGTTATCAAGGGCTGTGCAGGAAACTGGTGTTATCAAGGGCTGGTGCAGGAAACTGGTGTTATCAAGGGCTGTGCAGGAAACTGGTGTTATCAAGGGCTGATGCAGACGAAAGCTGGTGATGGTGTTATCAAGGGCTGGTGCAGGAAACTGGTGTTATCAAGGGCTGATGCAGGAACTGGTGTTATAAGGGCTGGTGCAGGAAACTGGTGTTATCAAGGGCTGGTGCAGGAAACTGGTGTTATCAAGGGCTGATGCAGGAAACTGGTGTTATCAAGAGCTGGTGCAGGAAACTGGTGTTATCAAGGGCAGATGCGAACTGGTGTTATAAGGGCTGTAGGAAACTGTGTTATCAAGGGCTGGTGCAGGAAACTGGTGTTATCAAGGGCTGGTGCAGGAAACTGGTGTTATCAAGGGCTGGTGCAGGAACCTAGTGTTATCAAGGGCTGATGCAGGAAACTGGTGTTATCAAGTGCTGGTGCAGGAAACTGGTGTTATCAAGGGCTGGTGCAAGAAACTGGTGTTATCAAGGGCTGGTGCAGGAACCTAGTGTTATCAAGGGCTGGTGCAGGAAACTGGTGTTTTCAAGGGCTGGTGCAGGAACCTAGTGTTATCAAGGGCTGATGCAGGAAACTGGTGTTATCAAGGGCTGGTGCAGGAAACTGGTGTTATTAAGGGCTGATGCAGGAAACTGGTGTTATCAAGGGCTGGTGCAGGAAACTGGTGTTATCAAGGGCAGATGCAGGAAACTGGTGTTATCAAGGGCTGGTGCAGGAAACTGGTGTTATCAAGGGCTGGTGCAGGAAACTGGTGTTATCAAGGGCTGGTGCAGGAACCTAGTGTTATCAAGGGCTGATGCAGGAAACTGGTGTTATCAAGGGCTGGTGCAGGAAACTGGTGTTATCAAGGGCTGATGCAGGAAACTGGTGTTATCAAGGGCTGATGCAGGAAACTGGTGTTATCAAGGGCTGGTGCAGGAAACTGGTGTTATCAAGGGCTGATGTAGAAAACTGGTGTGGCTGTGGAAACACAAATTTTGTTGTATTCTCTGCAATAAGTGAAAAATAAATCTGGTCATCTCATCTTTAAACATTTAGAGGTGATGTGTTCACCTCAAGGGTTGTGAAAGTTATTATATGTCAGTTTTAATAATCAAATTGATTTCTGTGATATAATTGGAAAATATTTCTTCTTATCAGATATATGTCACAGTGTTTAATTTTATTTGGTTTATCTAAGTTAAATAAACCTTTTGGTGTTATATGTGTCTATAACTAAATAGTGTAGTGTCTATAACACCTGTGCGTCTTCAAGACATGCGTTGTTATGTATAAAAAAACTTACATTGAACTTACTTCCTTTAAAGCTGGTTTATCTTTCTTAGACAAACATTTGAATTTATTTTAGTTTGTGTAAGTTCCAGTTCACAGTTTTGAAAGAATTAAAATACTGATTTTGTGCGATAATTTCTGAATGACGCATCTGATTAGTTTTAAGTCTTCCATGATCATAACTTGATAATTTACACTTCGGAGAGGCTTCAAACTTAATACACTGTGTTTTATGATATTGATCTCTTGGAAAAGTATGAATTAGATTTAGAATATATGTACGCGATTGGAATAGTGCAGGGTGCGGCATAAATTGATAATGAAGTTAAATATTAGTGTTGAAGATTTGAAGGGAAACAGAGGAGGTATTTATTACTCATCATAAGGAAAGAAATTTGGGAATTACCTTCCATATGATGTCTAATGAATTATTAACTATCAACTGATTATAAACTTAAGCCGCACTCTGCACTATTCTAGTCACAAGGGACCGAACTAATGCAATCAGTCATATCTGCCATATATCATGAAGCCACCGAAAAACTTGTAATTGTTTATGCAAGCACTTCCGTTCAAGTGCTCTACCACTCTCCTGCTGTTAATCTTGATCATTACCTTGCATGGTATGCATTAGTTACCATTTTGTCCTAGGCACATGTCGATTAGACACTAGGCCTGTTGTATGTATGTGTGTGTGTAACGAAACACTTGGAAATGTTTTGGCTCCGCCGGGAATTGAACCCGGGCCCTCCGTGCGTGAAGCAAGAGCGCTAGCCACCATGCCATCGGGGCGTAAATTAGTGTGTGTGTGTGTGTGTGTGTGTGTGTGTGTGTACTCACCTATTCGTGGTTGCAGGGGTCGACACATAGCTCTTGGCCCCGCCTCTTCACTGGTTGTAAATCACTGCAATGACTACCTTATGTCCCCCAGACGGAATTGTACCTACTATCTAGTCCCTTTAGCCATTTCGTCCATTCCTTTCATTTCCTCAAATCTCCATCGGTTTTTAATGAGCAGTGCAACTCCTCCTCATCTGCTCCCTCTATCTTTCCTCAGGATCTGATATCAGGGTGGGAAGATTGCATCTGTTATCATCCTAGTGAGTTTTCGTCTCTTTGATTCCTTCACGTCACTCCTCACATTTATTTGTTATTCCATCTGCATTCTCATACCAAACCTTCAACTTCTGTTGTAAAACTGTGGTCTGAGAAGAACGTTGGGGCTGGGGGAGCGGGAGACCTCGCAGGGAACTATGGGGGGATGATGTGGGGGTGGAGTTTGTGATGAGGGGGTGAGGGCAATGGGTACAGTGTGTGGGTTTCGGGTTAGATTGTTTGGTTGCATAGGGGTTGTCATGGTTGAGGTCCTTCTTCAGGTGGTTCTGAGGGAGGTTGTATTTACTCTTCCTTCTGTGTGTGTGTACTCACCTATTTGTGGTTGCTGGGGTAGATACATAGCTCCTGGCCTCGCCTCTTCACTGATCGCTACTAGGTCCTCTCTCTCCCTGCTCCATGAGCTTTATCATACCTCGTCATAAAACAATGTATGGTTCCTGCCTCCACTACGTCGCTTGCTAGACTATTCCACTTCCTGACAACTCTATGACTAAAGAAATACTTCCTAACATCTCTTTGACTCATCTGAGTCTTCAACTTCAAATTGTTACCCCTTGTTTCTGTGTCCCATCTTTGGAACATCCTGTCTCTGTCCGCCTTGTCAATTCCTCGCAGGATTTTGTATGTTGTTATCATGTCTCCTCTAACCTTCCTGACCTCCAGTGTCGTCAGGCACTTAACCTTTCTTCGTAGGACATTCCATTTAGCTCCGGAACTAGTCTTGTTGCAAACCTTTGCACTTTCTCTAGTTTCTTTACGTGCTTATCTACGTGTGGGTTCCAAACAGTGCCGCATACTCCAATATGGGCTTAACGTACACAGTGTACAGGGTTCTGAGCGATTCCTTATTAAGATGTCGGAATGCTGTTCTTAGGTTTGCTAGGAGCCCATATGCTGCAGCAGTTATTTGGTTGATGTGCACTTCAGAAGATGTGCCTGGTGTTATACTCACCCAAAGATCTTTTTCCTTGAGTGAGGTTTATAGTCTGTGGCCCCCCTAGACTGTACTCCGTCTGCGGTCTTCTTTGCCCTTCCCCAATATTCATGACTTTGCACTTGGTGGAGTTGAATTCCAGGAGCCAATTGCTGGACCAGTCCTGCAGCCTGTCCAGATCCCTTTGTAGTTCTGCCTGGTCCTCGTGTGTGTGGGTCTATGTGAGGTGGGAATATGTGTGTGTGGAACTATATGAGTGTGGGTTATTGAGTATGTGGAAAGTAGTGGGTAGGAATGTTCTGACCCACAACCCTCTACTAGCTCATTCCTTCTATGTTTAACCTTCTTCCTAGGTTAATAGACACCTGTCTTCTTTTTCATACAAGGAGGATGGACCATTCACAAATCAGCTGGTGGTACCTGGAAACCCACATCTGACCCCGAAAACCACGAGTAGGTGAAATACTTGCAATGCAGCCGCCAACTTGTCCAGCTCGTTGTGATGTTCTGGCGTATCTTCACCTTCTTTCTTCTTTCTATATAATATATTCCTATTTACTGTGCTTCTTTCACTGGTCACACACTGTGTACTCACCTAATTGTGGTTGCAGGGGTCGAGACTCAGCTCCTGGCCCCGCCTCTTCACTGTCCGCTACTGGGTCTCTTCTCTCCTTGCTCCATGATCTTTATCATATCTTGTCTTAAAGCTATGTATGGTTTCTGACTCCACTACATCGTTTGCTAGACTATTCCACTTCCTGACTACTCTATGGCTGAATAAATGCTTTCTAACATCTCTTTGACTCATCTGAGTCTTCAGCTTCCAATTGTGCCACCTTGTTTCTGTGTTCCCTCTCTGGAACAATCTGTCACTATCTACCTTGTCGATTCCCGCAGTATTTTGTATGTCGTTATCATGTCTCCTCTAACC
>WNWK01014147.1:0-52543 GCA_009830355.1 Cherax destructor | reverse complement strand
GAACTGCGCAGTCCCCTGCATGACAAGTAAAATCAAACCTACCTCGTTCTTTGTAACATGAGCTTAGGTGTTGTATGCACCTTCTCGACAGGTATTCGTTGTCTTGATTGAAGAAGTATCGCTGAGGAATGTCACACGTCCTAGTCTGGAACTTTGTTACAATCGCAATGTCACTACGTTCTTCAATATTTGTCTATTCACAGTAATGTCACTACAGGAAGCTGCGCACACTTCTCTGTAATATACAGTGGATCCCCGCCTAACGAGCACCCCGGAAATCGTACAATTATGTAAGTATAATATTGTAAGTGCTTGTGGAAGTGTATTTTTGGGGGTCTGAAATAGACTAACCTACGTGACATTATTTCTTAAGGAAGTAAATTCGTTCGGTAATGGCACTTGAGCAGGCTTCTGGAATGAATTTTGCTCGTTAGGCGGGGGTCCACTGTACTGCTAATGTGGATTGTCTTTTATGCACAAAAATGCGCGGAACAGAGCTCTTTATCCGTTATCCCAGTGTTAATGTTCCCTCTGGCAGCATGTAAAGCAATCAAATCTCCGCCCCTCTCTCGCCCAGCGTGCCCTGGGCGTCATCTCGACATACAAAAGAAGTGTCAATCAAGCAGGTTTCTCTTGCTTGCAAAACTTCTACAGGAAGCAATGCAGAATGTTTGATTTCTTGCTGTCTAGGCTTAGACGACTGTGTATGCTATCTTTAACATGGTATTAAAATGGGTGTAGGATTTTCTTAATTTTCCTACTACAGTAAGAGATCGATTATCTCTCATTAACCCATCCAAATTACAACAGTGGTCAGCCGTGACGTATCTTACAAGGAAGTGGCGTGTCTAACACTGATACATGCTGGTAAGCATCTGTTTTCAATTACTTGATGCGGTATGAGGCCTGGTCACAGACCGGGCCACGGGGGCATTGACCCCTGGAATTCTCTCCAGGTAAACTCTCTCCAGGTAGCAAACAAGACGTTACTGCCCCTTTCTGAGCAGGCTGGGCCCCTCAGTTGAATGGGGCTGAAAGGGGCCAATACCCCCATCCTGGAGAAATTTCTCCACATGTTTGGTGGAATTATTATTAAACGAATTAGAAGTAAAACAGAGAACAGGATTGCAGATGAACAAGGGAGGCTTTAGGAAGAGTAGGGGGCATGTAGAACAAGTATTCACAGTCAACCAGATGAAAAAGGAGGCTTTAGGAAGGGTAGGGGGTGTGTAGAACAAGTATTCACAGTGAACCAGATGAACAAGGAGGTTTTAGGAAGGGTAGGGGGTGTGCAGAGCAAGTATTCACAGTGAACCAGATGAACAAGGAGGCTTTAGAAAGGGTAGGGGGTGTGTAGAACAAGTATTCACAGTGAACCAGATGAACAAGAAGGCTTTAGGAAGGGTAGGGGGTGTGTAGAACAAGTGTTCACAGGGAAACATAGGTGAACAGTATTTAGATAAGGGTAAAGAGGGTTTTGTGGCATTTATGGATTTGGAAAAGGCATATGACAGGGTGGATGGGGGGGGGCAATGTGGCAGATGTTGCAGGTGTATGGAATAGGAGGTAGGTTACAGAAAGCAGTGAAGAGTTTTTATGAGGATAGTGAGGCTCAGGTTAGAGAATGTAGGCGAGAGGGAGATTATTTCCCAGGAAAAGTAGACCTTAGACAAGAATGTGTGATGTCACTATGGTTGTTCAATATATTTATAGATTCGGTTGTAAGAGAAGTGAGTGCTCGGGTGTTGGCAAGAGGTGTGGGGTTAAAAGATAAAGAATCTAACACAAAGTGGGAGTTGTCACAGTTGCTCTTTGCTGATGACACTGCTTTTAGTGGATTCTGAAGAGAAGTTGCAGAGGTTGGTAGATGAGTTTGGTAGGGTATGTAAAAGAAGGAAATTAAAAGTTAATATAGGAAAGAGTAAGGTGATGAGGATAACAAAAAATTAGGTGACAAAAGATAGGAGGGAGAGAGTGTGGAGGAGGTGAATGTATTCAGATATTTAGGAGTGGACATGTCAGCAGATGGGTCTATGAAGGATGAGGTGAATCATAGAATTGATGAGGGGAAAAGGGTGAGTGGGGCACTTCGGAGTCTGTGGAGACAAAGAACCTTGTCCATGGAAGTAAAGAGGGGAATGTATGAGAGTATAGTTATACCAATGCTCTTATATGAGTGTGAAGCATGAGTTGTGAATGTTGCAACAAGAAGGCTGGCGGCAGTGGAGGAGGAGGCTGGCGGCAGTGGAGGAGGAGGCTGGCGGCAGTGGAGGAGGAGGCTGGCGGCAGTGGAGGAGGAGGCTGGCGGCAGTGGAGGAGGAGGCTGGCAGCAGTGGAGGAGGAGGCTGGCGGCAGTGGAGGAGGAGGCTGGCGGCAGTGGAGGAGGAGGCTGGCAGCAGTGGAGGAGGAGGCTGGCGGCACTGGGTGAGGAGGCCGGAGGCAGTGGTGGAGGAGGCCAGAGGCAGTGGTGGAGGAGGCCGGAGGCAGTGGAGGAGGAGGCTGTAGGCAATGGAGGAGGAGGCTGTAGGCAGTGGAGGAGGAGGCTGTAGGCAGTGGTGGAGGAGGATGGAGGCAGTGGAGGAGGAGGCTGGCGGTTCATAGAGCTGAGGAGGGGTTGTAGAGGAGGTTCAGACATTTAGAGAGGATAGAGCAGCACTGGATGACTTGGAGAGTGTATAAATCTTTAGTGGAGGGAAGGAGGGGTAGGATTCATCCTAGGAAAGGATGGAGGGACGGGATAAAGGAGGTCTTGTGTGTGGAAAGGCTTGGACATCCTGCATGTTTGTGTTAGATAGGTGTGGAAACAAGTGTTTTCTGGGACTTGATAAGCTATTGGAGTGCTCACAGGGTAATATTTTGTGAAGGGATTCAGGGAAACCGGTTGGCAGGACTTGAGTCCTGGAGGTGGGGAAAATACAATGCTGAACCCACTCCAACAGATCTCATCTCATCAGATAATATCCTGAAGCAATTAAAGCAACAGGTATCATGACACTCACACATATTCCCAAAGCAGCCCGTCCACACGCAGCTGGGAAACTTACGGACCTCTTAATAAAGTAAACGATGGTTCTGCTATCCTAAATGCTCCACCAACCATCAAGGGATGGCACAACTTGCTACTTTTGGCAATGTCTGCTTAGCTGTGCGGAAAGAAGGGAAAGAGGCTAGCCTCAATGATCATTAAATCCTTAAGAGACTTTGCTAGAGCTGATAACCTCATTCACCTTCCCCATCAACACAAAAATGGGAGAGCAGAACCCCACTCACTCCACTGACGGCGAAAAATCAGAGTCCAAGTGAGCAAGAAAATTGAAGAGGGCAACACTGTGGGAGCAATCAGAATTATCACCAGTGAAGATACAGTTGCCCCAGGGATGCTGACACTGCTGAAACCCTGCCAGGGAAACCAGGGGCACCAACAGTTCCAACACCTCTGTCCCCACTGTGGAATCACTGATTGTGCAAGACTCAGACATTTACAAAGCAATAATGTCATTCCTGTCCGGCTCTGCTGGGGGTTACACTGGAATAAGGCCACAACATTTAAAGGAAATGGTTAATCCAGTTATCGGGGAGATTGCAGAGACACTGCTTTCAGAGATCACAAGGTTCATCAACAATTCCTTGACTGGTCTGATTCCTGACGAAATTAAACCTTTCTTTTTTGTAGCATCACTTTGTGCCCTTAAAAAGAAGGATGGAGGAATTAGGCCAATCACAGTGGGCAACACGTTTCGCCGCCTCGTTTCTAAAGCTGCTGTCAGAAGTATTCGCGCAGAGGCAGCCATCATGCTTCAACCAAACCAGCTTGGCTTTGGGGTCTCTCAAGGAAGTGAAGCAGCGGTTCATGCAACTAGGGCGTATATCGACAACCTGCCTGAGGACAATGCAGTGGTTAAATTAGATTTCAAGAATGCATTTAATCTCCTGAAAAGAGACGTAGTATTAGCAGCTGTACAAGAACATTTCCCAGGTCTCTTCCCTTTTGTTTCAGCTGGATATAGCAAGGAATCAATGCTCTTGTTTGGAGAGCATGAAATCACATCATCAGAGGGTGTCTAGTAAGGGCACCCTCTCGCACCATTCTCTTCTGTATAGCAGTTAGGAAATCACAGTCAGACTGACCAGTGAGCTAAACATCTGGTTCCTGGATGATGGCACACTAGCATGTACAAAGGAGTCCCTTCTAGATGATCTTACACAGGTGATGACACGGGGACAGGAAATGGGTCTCATCCTAAATCCATCCAAATGTGAAATCATCTCAGTCAATCAACAAGTGATAGATGCAGTGATATCAAAACTACCAGGAGCAACAGTCATTGCTTGGAGCACCTCTGGGAAGCGATGCCATTGACACAATTCTCAGGAAGAAACTGGAAGAATTGAGGAGAATGGAACAATGAATAGGCAATCTTGACACCCATGATGCCTTGTACCTTCTACAAAATGCTTGAGTCTGCCCAGGTTGACATATTTCCTAAGATGTGCTCCTTCATATGATAACCCTATACTGCACGAATATGACAGTATCCTGAGGCAGATCTTTACTAAAGTACTTAACCTTACTCTAGAAGATGGGCAGTGGGACCAAGCTACACTCCCAGTCAGACTAGGAGGCATTGGTGTCCGCAAGTCATCTCAGATTGCTCTACCTGCTTACCTGTCTTCATGCATTGCATCCAGAGGGCTTGTAGCAGCAATTCTCCTGAACATCTTAGGGACACGATTGGAATCCATGACCAAAAGTTCGTTGACGGAGCCAGGATCTGGGATAATCTAACAGGCTCTGAAACCAGGCCTGCTTTCCTCAACAACTACAAACAGTCGCACTGGGATGGCCCAATAGTAGAGAATATAGCCTCAGCAATGCTTCAGAGAGTGTCAGGGAAGGATAGAGCCCGCCTCCTTGCAGTGAGAGCTCCTCATGCAGGGGACTTTTCTTTTGGCTGTTCCCAACTCCAGCCTTGGCACACGCCTCGACCCAGAGACCATCCGCATTGGTGTTGCCCTTCGACTTGCCGCCCCTATTCTCGCCGAACACAAGTGTATTTGTGGCAGTGAAGCAGCATACCGATTCGGGCACCATGGTCTTGTGTGTCGTATATCCGAGGGAAAGATTGCAAGACATGAAGAGGTTAATAACATAATCAAGAGGAGCCTCACAACAGCCGGATGCCCAGCAGTAAGGAAGCCACCCCAACTATGCAGATCTGATGGCAGTCAAAAGCTTCCAGTCAAAATCGCAAGTTTTACCTAATCGGCACGACATATATATATATTTTTTTTTTTATTAACACCAAGGCAGGGTAGCCTGAAAAAGAAAAACTTTCATCATCATTCACTCCATCACTGTCTTGCCAGAGGGGTGCTTTACACTACAGTTATAAAATTGCAACATTAACAATATATGTATATATAGGTAGGGGAAGTGGAATATTCAAAAGGCTTCAGGAAGAAATCAAAATATTCTTCCTTGAAGCCTTTTTATCCACTTCTCCGAGGCTATGTGTCCCATAATTTGTACCAAAGGTGGACCCCATCCTATAAACATATATATATATATATATATATATATATATATATATATATATATATATATATATATATATATATATATATATATATATATATATATATATATATATATATTTATTTATTTATATATATTTATGTTAGCCCGGTCCAAAAAAATAAAGTTTTGAAATTGTTTGCTCAACAGATTTTATTGTGTTACACTTCGTATGTATTGTATTTCACTGTTCGTACGTAACATTCAGAACAATTTTCAGGAAAGTTCGTTTAATTTTAGCGGTCGCGCAAAAAGGCGCCTCTCGCCGATAGAAGAGAAACTAAAGAAATTTTAATTTTTGTTCCTCTTTCGCATAGCATAGCTCCAATTTTTTCTGAAAGCAGAATGACTGAATCAATAACCTTAGAGCTTTGTTGAGCGCGCAACGAGCGAGCGATTATATGTGCACTGAAGAGGAGGTACCACTCGATTTAAATAAAACACTGAAAGTTAAAAAAAAAATGTTAATGTAAATACTTAATCGTATTCTCCCAACTTTTCTCTTTTGAATTCAGTAAAGAAAACATAAAGAAAATCTTACAGAATTCGCTTCTCAAGTTGAACAAACATCGAAATCTGGCCAAACATCCTCTCAAATGCCGTGGTTTTCTGGGGTTCCTATGGAATTTTAGCAAAACAAACAGTTAATAACATAATTTATTTCATGAGACTATCAGATTCAAAAGGAATTAGGTCTCTATCTTATATAGGGAAAAATTTATTAGCCTCTCAAAAGCATCTGGTTGTGTCAGGTCGGGTCTGGTCGCGTCGTGTTGGGTGGCTCATTTGTCACTAACTGCCAGTAAGACGTCGCTCCGCTCGCTGCACTCATTCGCTCATAATAATACTTCCTCGTACCTACTTGAACGACGAAATGAGGTGCGAGTTCAATCTGTCCTTCTAAAATTCAGCAATCACCCTCCTTCATTGGTCTCTCCTTGGTCGGAGCAGCGAAGCGGCGACGGTGATCCGCCACGAGGCGAAGAAGGTACTGTTTCTTCTCCTCGTTCTTGATCAGCGACAAATAACAAAGGCACAATACCGTGACTGGAACAATACACAAATAACCCACACATAGGAGAGAAGAGCTTACCACGACGATTCGGTCAGATTTGGATCATTTACAAAGTGTGACTTTGTAAATGGTCCAAGTCGGACGAAACGTCGTCGTAAGTTCCTCCCCCCTATGTGCGGGTTATTTGTGTATGGTCAGCGAGGCGATGAAGGACTGAACGAGGGAAACAGCTTTCTGCTGCGTCGTTCATGACCTTCAAAGAGCACGCAGACTTCATTTCAAGGAACGTCGTGTTCGTCTCCCACGTTTCGGGGTCTTCATTCAAAAAGGAAGATTTTAACTTCCTCTGCTCAGCAATGAAGCTAAACATTTACAGCGTCCTCTTAGGCACGAACTCCTCCAGTCCGACTCCGATCTCTGGGACACCTTGCAAGCGACAGGGGCACCCTGGTTTCTTTTCCCGCTCGAGGTTGGTCATCATCTTGCTCTTTGTCGCAATGTCAACTTTCTCGTCGAAGGACGCCAATCCAACCAGGTGCTCTGCCAGATAGCAGTGATGGCGTGCAAAGGTGATGTCAGCAGCATTCCTGATCTCTTTGTCCGGATACGCTCGAAGGGTTTGGATGAAGTCCAGGTTATTGCGAAGGGCTCTCGTTCCAGAACCGGATGTAGATCAAGGCGAAAAGTGAGAGTAGGTTCTGCTTCAGGCGAAGTACGTCACTTCACGTCAGAAGCCGAGCAGTTGAGTAAAACTCGTGGGGACACTCTACTACCATTCCGATGCACTTCGTGTACTCGGTGCTGAGGATGCTATCTGCGATTGAGAGAAAACCAAAGATGAAGTTTTTCGAACCTTTAAATATCCATGAAATGGTCCAAATTTTGGCATACAGTAGAGACTCATATAGTGGAATAAAAATTATACTGTGGAGCGCACCTCCTCAAAGTTTTAAAATTAACATGTATTTTGGACCGGTCTAATATATATATATATATATATATATATATATATATATATATATATATATATATATATATATAATATATATATATATATATATATATATATATATATTTTTGCTAGGAATTCGCAAGAGCAGGGAAATATTCACAACACTCGATCTCTGGCCGATGGAGACTGAACCACGAACCTGTGACAGGTCACAGTGCTTGCCGACCGTACACACTGGATCAATACCTTGGCGTCCAGCTCACGCTGTAAGCCACCTGCCTGAAAGCTGGCTGCCTTGGATCAACGTCTAGCGAGCTGGACGCCAGGTATTGGATCAGTGTGGTACGGTCGGCAAAGCACTGCTATCTTGTCACAAGGTTCGTAGGTTCGAGTCTCCGTCGGCCAGAGATCAGTGTTTGTTATATATATATATATATATATATATATATATATATATATATATATATATATATATATATATATATATATAATTATAAAGATGGCATATACAGTACATGAGGCTTGAGAGATACATTTCCAGTACATATTCCTACGTGTTTGTCACTGATTATAATGCGAAAATCTCATCCAGCTCCTCAGATCCGGGGCGGGTGCCCAAGGTACAGCAGGCATTACACCTCTGAACAGCAGCACTGAGTCGCTGCAACAGAAAACTAGCCTCCTTGAAATCCCTAGTTACCCTCACAAGTCTTTTGCCTAGCACCTTCAGGAACTAAGGTGCACTTTTTTCCCATGAGCCAAGAGTCTACGAGCCTATGGGAACAAACATATAATGATGGGCAAGTTCTCCGTATTTTCAAGACTTCTGGGACTCCCTGAAGGTGGCAGCTATCCCTCCTTCCTCCCTGGTGTATTGGAGATAGGTATCAGCTAAGGTAGATGTACATGTGTAGTCCCACACCACCTGCCTGCCGTCTGTCCAGGCTTGAAGGGTGATAGCATATGGACGCTTTTGGTTGCCATCAGATCTGCCTAGTTGTGGTGGCTCCATTATTGCTGGGCATCCGGCCGTTTGAGGCTCTTCTTGATAATGTTATTAACCTCTTCGTGCCTTGCAATCTTTCCCTCTGATTTTCGGCACACAAGACCGTGGTACCTGAATCCAGCAAATGTAATACCTATTTACAAGGCAGATGACAGGTCCTTAGCTTCTAACTATAGACCAATAAGCTTTACCTCCATAGTTTTAAAATTTATGGAATCAATAATTGCCGAAGCTATTCGTAGCCATCTTGAAAGACATAAATTGATTAATTAATCTCAACACGAATTTACGAATTTACTAACTTTTTTCACTAAGGTATTCGAGGAGGTAGATCATGGTAATGAATTTGATATTATGTACATGGATTTCAGTAAGGCTTTCGATAGAGTTCTGCATCAGAGATTATTGAGGAAACTTAAGGCACACGGAATAGGAGAATATTTTTTCTGGGTAGAGGCATGGTTGACAACAAGGCAGCAGAGATTTTGCATAAATGGGGAGAAATCAGAATGGGGGCACGTCACAAGCGGTGTTCCAGAGGGGTCACTGTTGGGCCCCTTGTTGTTCACAACTTACATAAACGACGTAGATGAGGGAATAAATAGCGACATAAGCAAATTTGCTGATGACACCAAAATAGGCCGTCCAATTCATTCTAATGAGGACATTAGAGCACTCCAGGATGATTTGAATAGACTGAAGGAGTGGTCGGAGAAGTGGCAGATGCAGTTTAATAAAGACAAATGCAAAGTTCTAAATGTTGGACAGGAAAATAACCATGCCACATATAAACTAAATAATGTAGATCTTAATATTTTGGATTGCGAAAAGGATTTAGGAGTTCTGGTTAGCAGTAATCTGAAACTAAGACATTAGTGCATAAGTGTTCGCAATAAAGCTAACAGAATCCTTGGCTTCATATCAAGAAGTATAAATAATAGAAGTCCTCAGGTTGTTCTTCAACTCTATATATCTTTGGTTAGGCCTCATTTAGATTATGCTGCACAGTTCTGGTCACCGTATTACAGAATGGATATAAATCTACTGGAAAACGTACAAAGGAGGATGACAAAGTTGATCCCATGTATCAGAAATCTTCCCTATGAGGATAGACTGAGAGCCCTGAATCTGCACTCTCTAGAAAGGCGTAGAATTAGGGGGGATATGATTGAGGTGTATAAATGGAAAACAGGAATTAATAAAGGGGATGTAAATAGTTTGCTAAAAATATCTAGCCAAGACAGGACTCGCAGCAATGGTTTTAAGTTGGAAAAATTCAGATTCAGGAAGGATATAGGAAAGCACTGGTTTGGTAATAGAGTTGTGGATGAGTGGAACAAACTCCCGAGTACCGTCATAGAAGCTAAGACGTTGTGTAGTTTTAAAAATAGGTTGGATAAATGCATGAGTGGGTGTGAGTTGGACCTGACTAGCTTGTGCTACTAGGTCAGATGCCGTGCTCCTCCCTTAAGTGAATGTGACTGACCTGACTAGGTTAAGGCATTGGCTTAAGCCGGTGGGAGAATTGGACCTGCCTCGCATGGGCCAGTAGGCCTGCTGCAGTGTTCCTTCTTTCTTATAACCATAAATAGAGGAAGAGTGACCTATTAAGTCCTAACCCGTCTAGGTACAGCGATACAAGGTACACATAGTTGATTGCAACTAATTTAGTGGTTTACTGAATTAGGTTGTTAGTAATATTATAATGATAATAATAATAATGATGATAGTAATGGTGTTAAAAATAAAAAAATCAGGAATTGCCTAGTTATTATAAGGAAGAAAAGTATGAATAGGAGAATTCACACAGACATATTAATTAACACTGAGAGTATTTCCTGAATATTCTAGAGCGTTCTTCGACATCGGGTATTACCGGTTGACAAAATGAGGGATTTATTCCCCCTATTTCATTAGTTAGAAGGTTGTTCACATTAGCTGCATTCTGTATGTAAATGATCCACTATTGTAATGTAACATCTTACGTCACATGACATGTTCCCAGCGGTTAGGGCTGGCTATCAACTATCTCCAAGTTATTTTACCTCATGTTATCTGCATACTGTGGGGGGTACTCCACCCGATCCTATAAGGGGTGAGGTGTGGGGGTCCGGTGTGTATTTGGCATTCCACTGGGCCTCTCCCTCAGACAGATATTGGCTGGTACCACCGCGCTGTCATACTCAGAAAAAAACTTACTCTATTCCTCCTGTTGTTTCCCTTGCAACATTGCACAGCTCCTGATGACGCACTGAGAAGTGTGAAAGTACTTGAGCTAAAGATTTCCACCCCCCGTGGCTTGTCTTGCATTGTTAAGATCGCCTGTCTGCGATTGTTTTGCATATATATTTATGTATGTATGTGTGTGTGTGCGTGTATGATAAGAAACAGGTGTTGTAATATGCACAATACCCGCAGTGAAAAAATAGTGAAATTCCAGGCTCTTTTGCGGTTTCTCACATTTATCAAGGAACAACAAACATAACTGGACAACAGGAGACTTATAAAGCTAAAACATAACCTCACATATGACTTCACATGTGACCTCACATGAAACGTCACATGTGACCTCACATATGACCTTTCATGTGACCTCACATATGACCCTACTCACTTTGCGTGAGGAAAAAAACTTCAAAACATTCCCACGCTCGATTAGCAGGGTCACGTGTTAAGGTCAGGTGAGGTCACATGTGAAGTCTAATCTCAGCTTTATAAGTCCTCTGTGGCCACTTATTTTTGCTCTTCCTTCATAATGTGAGAAATCAATAAATCGCTTAGAATTTCACTACTTTCACTGTGGTTATTGTGCACGTATATCTGTACAAATATTTATATTTCACAGATAATAGAGACAACTGGTACAATGTTGGTGACAAATTAAATTCAAACGAACATGAGAATTTTGCCTGAGATAATGAATTAAATAATGTGAACAAAATTGTGGACAAAAGTGCCCCAAAAAGTGGACAGAATTGTTTGAACACAATTACGTGACCAAAATTGTGATTAAAAAATTGAGTAAACAGAAATTAGAAGATTAAACTTAAAAAAAAGAGAGGAAAAAAAATGAAATATGAATTTCCTAAAAATCCCGAAAGGCAATTAGAGACTAACTGAATTTATTTTAGCCCATTTAAGCGTCGATCTCGAAGATTTATCAGAATTTATGCCGCACATAAACCAGACACAAGAATTTATTCTGGAAGACATATTGCTTTCATATATTTAGATAAAATCTGCAGAATTAAAATATCTGGAAATAAATCTCGAAAATTCTTAAGAAACACACGAGAGAAAAAGTCACCTTACACTTACTGGCTCTGTTCCCCTAGAACCTTACATTTGCTGGCTCTGTTCCCCTAGAACCTGACACCTGCTGGCTCTGTTCCCCTCGAACTTACACTTACTGGCTCTGTTCCCCTAGAACCTTACACTTGCTGGCTCTGTTCCCCTAGAACCTGACACCTGCTGGCTCTGTTCCCCTAGAACCTTACACTTGCTGGCTCTGTTCCCCTAGAACCTGACACCTGCTGGCTCTGTTCCCCTAGAACCTTACACTTACTGGCTCTGTTCCCCTAGAACCTTACACTTGCTGGCTCTGTTCCCCTAGAACCTTACACTTGCTGGCTCTGTTCCCCTAGTATCTTACACTTACTGGCTCTGTTCCCCTAGAACCTTACACTTGCTGGCTCTGTTCCCCTAGAACCTTACACTTGCTGGCTCTGTTCCCCTAGTACCTTACACTTGCTGGCTCTGTTCCCCTAGAACCTTACACTTACTGGCTCTGTTCCCCTAGAACCTTACACTTGCTGGCTCTGTTCCCCTAGAACCTTACACCTGCTGGCTCTGTTCCCCTAGTACCTTACACCTGCTGGCTCTGTTCCCCTAGTACCTGACACCTGCTGGCTCTGTTCCCCTAGAACCTTACACGTGCTGGCTCTGTTCCCCTAGTACCTTACACCTGCTGGCTCTGTTCCCCTAGAACCTTATACTTGCTGGCTCTGTCCCCTAGAACCTTAACTTGCTGGGCTCTGTTCCCTAGAACCCTTACACTTGCTGGCTCTGTTCCCCTAGTACCTGACACCTGCTGGCTCTGTTCCCCTAGAACCTTACACTTGCTGGCTCTGTTCCCTAGAACCTACACTTGCTGGCTCTGTTCCCCTAAAACCCTTTACACTTGCTGGCTCTGTTCCCCAGAACCTTACACCTGCTGGCTTGTTCCCCAGAACCTTACACTTGCTGGCTCTGTTCCCCAGAACCTTACACTTGCTGGCTTCTGTTCCCTAGTACCTGACACCTGCTGGCTCTGTTCCCCTAGAACCTTATACTTGCTGGCTCTGTTCCCCTAGAACCTTATACTTGCTGGCTCTGTTCCCCTAGAACCTTATACTTGCTGGCTCTGTTCCCCTAGAACCTTACACTTGCTGGCTCTGTTCCCCTAGAACCTTACACTTGCTGGCTCTGTTCCCAGAACTACACTTGCTGGCTCTGTTCCCTAGAACCTTACACTTGCTGGCTCTGTTCCCCTAGAACCTTACACGTGCTGGCTCTGTTCCCCAGAACCTTACACCTGCTGGCTCTGTTCCCCAGAACCTTACACTTGCTGGCTCTGTTTCCTTTGTACCTTACACTTGCTGGCTCTGTTTCCCTTGTACCTTACACTTGCTGGCTCTGTTTCCTTTGTACCTTACACTTGCTGGCTCTGTTCCCCTAGAACCTTACACTTGCTGGCTCTGTTCCCCTAGAACCTTACACTTGCTGGCTCTGTTCCCCTAGAACCTTACACTTGCTGGCTCTGTTCCCCTAGAACCTTACACTTGCTGGCTCTGTTCCCCTAGAACCTTACACTTGCTGGCTCTGTTCCCCTAGAACCTTACACGTGCTGGCTCTGTTCCCCTAGAACCTTACACCTGCTGGCTCTGTTCCCCTAGAACCTTACACTTGCTGGCTCTGTTCCCCTAGAACCTTACACTTGCTGGCTCTGTTCCCTTTGTACCTTACACTTGCTGGCTCTGTTTCCCTTGTACCTTACACTTGCTGGCTCTGTTTCCTTTGTGCCTTACACTTGCTGGCTCTGTTCCCCTAGAACCTTACACTTGCTGGCTCTGTTCCCCTAGAACCTTACACTTGCTGGCTCTGTTCCCCTAGTACCTTACACTTGCTGGTTCTGTTCCCCTAGAACCTTACACTTGCTGGCTCTGTTCCCTCAGAACCTTACACTTGCTGGCTCTGTTCCCTAGAACCTTACACTTGCTGGCTCTGTTTCCCTAGTACCTTACACTTGCTGGTTCTGTTCCCCTAGAACCTTACACTTGCTGGCTCTGTTCCCCTAGAACCTTACACTTGCTGGCTCTGTTCCCCTAGTACCTTACACTTGCTGGCTCTGTTCCCCTAGAACCTTACACTTGCTGGCTCTGTTCCCCTAGAACCTTACACTTGCTGGCTCTGTTCCCCTAGAACCTTACACTTGCTGGCTCTGTTTCCCTAGTACCTGACACTTGCTGGCTCTGTTCCCCTAGAACCTTACACTTGCTGGCTCTGTTCCCCTAGAACCTTACACTTGCTGGCTCTGTTTAACCTAGCACCTTACACTTGATTTCTCTGTTTACTTAGTACCTTACACTTGCTGGATCTGTTTACCTAGCATCAAACATCTGCTGACACTGTTCACCTAGCATCTAACACCTGCTGGCACTGTTCACCTAGCATCTAACACCTGCTGGCACTGTTCACCTAGCATCTAACACCTGCTGGCACTGTTCACCTAGCATCAAACACCTGCTGACACTTTTCAACTGACACATAAGACCTGCTGGCACTGTTCATCTAGCATCTAACACCTGCTGGCACTGTTCACCTAGCATCAAACACCTGCTGACACTTTTCAACTGGCACATAACACCTGCTGACACTGTTCACCTAGTATTAAATATTTACTCGTGTGCTAACGGACTGTTATGTGTAATATCGAGGGGAATATTACGCAGTTCCATAAAGTTTGTCAGTGCGGATCAGAGTTTTTCTTGCAAAACACAAAATGCAACAACTCTGGGTGGCAAAAATGTGAAAAATGAAAAGTGAAACTGGCTATGGTCTGGCGTCCTTAGTTGATTTTAACCTCAGTGCTGCCCTCTCTGCCTGGACGACTTCTTTTGGTAATCTCCTTATGTTTCCGAGGCCTGACTACACACATACACATCGACTAGTGAAGAGGCGGGGTCAGGATCGACCCCTGCAACCACAATTATGTGAGTACAAAGACAGAGGAGAGACAGAAGAAGAGAACACAGTAGCAGGTGTGGCAGCTCAGCATCCCCGGGACACACTATGCTCAGTCCCACACTCAACCTTCTTATGTCTCACCCCCTCTCTCTCTCTCTCTCTCTCTCTCTCTCTCTCTCTCTCTCTCTCTCTCCACTCACTCACTCCAACACAATAACTCAAAACGAACCCTTTCTCTACCCACCATCCTCTCGCACCTTCCCCCGCTATCATAAAACCTTCCAGTGGACGAACCTTCCTTACACCCACCCATCAACCTAACCCCAATCCAAATCTCCTGTGGGTATTACATACCGACAAGACAATGATATTATATTATAATATGGTATTTTATTGTTGTTGTGTCGTATTGCATTTTAATCATGTATTGATGATGTATTGTATTGGTATGGGATGGCCAATTTCATGTATTGTTTTGTATTCCCTCAATTGTCGGTGTTGTAAACCATATACTACTTGTATAGTAGTATACTAGTATAAAACAACTTATATTATACTTCTTGTATTATAATACTATACCACTTTTATTATATGGTTTACAACACCGACAAGTTGACGGAATACAAAACAATACTTGAAATTGGCCATCCCATACCAATACAATACATCATCAATACATGATTGAAATACAAGACGACACATCAACAATAAAATTCCATATTATAATATAATATCATTGTCTTGTCGGTATGTAATACCCACAGGAAATTGTATGGAGAGATTTGGATTGGGGTTAGGTTGATGGCTGGGTG
Organism: Cherax destructor; assembly: GCA_009830355.1. NCBI lineage: Eukaryota > Metazoa > Arthropoda > Malacostraca > Decapoda > Parastacidae > Cherax > Cherax destructor. The sequence goes on along the minus strand of WNWK01014147.1, from coordinate 36,958 downwards.
TGAGGAAGGTTGGTCCACTGGAAGGGTTTATGATATGGTTCTTGTCTGACACTGCAACACCATGGTAGCTTGATACATGCGATGTCTTCTGCAACTCTCTTGCTAACAACTGTTTAGCATGTCGTAACACTAGTGGACCCCGTTCACTTGTGATCTCATCTCCATCTACTACACGTCACTTCTGGCTCCAGTATATAAATCTCTGTCCTCCTGCTGTTTTTCAGGTTCAGGGAACGACCATGTATCAAGACTGAGCTGATCCCCTCAAATTTTCGTCTCCGCTTCTACCGTCTCAGTGAATTCTGTATTCAATTAATGATGCCTGCTGCGTACGCGAAACGTTTTGACAAGTGTCTTTCTCTTCAGCTAGCAGTGTTCTTCCGGGTGGTGGTCCTATGGTGTTCCGAGTGCATCTCAGTAACCTGCAGAATGGGGTGGACTCTAACATATATTTGTTGCCAAAATTACGGGGTGAATACATAACAGGATGACAGTAGTAGAATAAAAGAGTTTCCATAGGTCTCCTGTGGAGACCTGTGGCGAATGCAAGACGATTTAAATAAACTTCAGGAGCGATCGAAGAGGTGGTTGCTGGAGTTTAATCCCCAAGATAGTAAGCCAATGAAAATTAACCTATGTGGAAAGTAGATCACGAACAGAATGCAACCTACTTATTGTTTACCTTTCGTTGTAGATGAATGGTTCAGAGAACCGACAAGTTATAAATTAGACACATATGCAACACTTGGGTATCTTTATTGAGGAAACGTTTCGCCACACAGTGGCTTCATCAGTACAATACAAAGTAGAAAGGTGTAAGGAGAGGAGGAATTTGAGGTAATCAATCCCTCGGCCTGGAGTCGATGTGTTCAGTCCATCAATCTTGTAGGAATACAGCACAGATTGTTGTTGTATGTTCGCCGGTATATCCGGCCCGGGTCTTCTCCAAATGGTGACCCGGCACTCTACACTCTACAGCACAGAGCCGTAGAGGTGGGTTATATACTGTAGTCAGGTGAGGTGAAGCAGCAGGAGGCGGGGTCATAGTGGTACCATCCACTAGTCGAAGTAGGTCTTCGTCCAAAGGTTGGACAAGTGTTGAAGAATTCGTTTGTATCAAGATCCCAAGTTGTTGCTGTGTCTAATTTATAACTTGTCAGTTCTCTGAACCATTCATCTACATCCTGTCTGACACAGCAACAACTTGGGATCTTGATACAAACGAATTCTTCAACACTTGTCCAACGCCTCCTCCTGCTTCACCTCACCTGACTACAGTATATAAGCCACCTCTGCGGCCCTGTGCTGTATTCCTACAAGATTGATGGACTGAACACATCGACTCCAGGCCGAGGGACTGATTACCTCAAACTCCTCCTCTCCTTACACCTTTCTGCTTTGTATTGAACTGATGAAGCCACTGTGTGGCGAAACGTTTCCTCAATAAAGATACCCAAGTGTTGCATATGTGTCTAATTTATAACCTTTCGTTGATTTATGGGTTATTTCCTCCGCGGTCTGGTCCCAGACAGAGCCTTCTGGTTGATGGTTTCCTCAGTCTGGCTGTTGGTGCCAACACCTCATAGCCCACTCAAAGGGGGTAGTAAATTATCATGGGGAGGAAGAGGAGTTAAACTCCTGGAAAATATTTCCCATGTGACGCACACAAATACATCTAACACCTGACACAGTTGAAAACATCAGAGGAAAACATTCAGAAATCAAGACAAAAGACTCAAGTAAAAGGTGAGCATATTCAAATGATTTCTGAACATGTTCAAGTAAAACTAGAGCATGTTCAAAGGTTCGCTGAACATATTCAAATAAAACTGGAGCATGTCCAAAGGTTCGCTTGCGGATTGATACCAGAGATGAGGGAAATGTTATGTAGAGTCTGAGAGAGAGTTACGTCTTGTGTCCAGGGAGGCAGGAAGAACGAGTGGGTGGTACATTACCCCAACCTAAACAACTCCTCAAAGGACGGACGAGGTCAACAACGGCAGACTAAGAGACGCAGATCCCTCCAGAGACGTTGGGTAACTTTCAGTTTAAAAAATAACCATTATTATAGCCACTAGAAAAGCTGTGTACCCGCATGGGTATTCAAAAGAAGTGACTTGCCTGTGATCGATGCCTAGGGTTCTGTTAGGCCTCGTAGCCAGACGTGAGGCAAGACTTAAGTAAGTAAGTTTATTGAGGTATACACAAATACAGTTACATAGATTATCATACATAACAACATATGTGTAGAGAACCTAGGATAAGCCAAAACTTCTTCATTCTATACTTTCTTCCTTCGTTCTTTCCTGCTTTCCTTCCTTTCTACGTTCATTTCTTCCTTCTTTTCTTTCTTCATTCCTTCCACCTTTTTTCCTTCCTCTTCAAGCCTTCTTTCCTTCATTCATTTTTTCCATCCATCCTTCTTTCCCGACTTCTTTGCTTCCTTCCTCCCCTCCTTCCGTCCTTGCTGACCAAACACTTGGAGCAGGTAGTGGTCCGGGTGCCACTTGGAGAGTCCTGCCTCAGCTCGGGCAGTGAAACAGTCGAATAAACAAGACCACGACGCAGATAAAACCGACTCCATAAAAATTGCTCAAACATCACAAACATTTATTCACTCCAAATGGCTGAAAGTCAAGAGCCGAGTCCAAGAAGCAAAGGAGAACCCTCTTCCTCCTCCATCGCTAAGCGAACTCAAACAGGTCATTTCAGAAACAAAGTACTTACGTAAACTCTCACACATTAAAATCCTCTTATATTCACGGGAACCAAAACAAAAGTTACAGTACTGTAGGTATGATTAAATAAAACGATGAAAAAACTTATTTAATCTTTCCTTTTTCACCCCCGAGGCTGTCCTCCGTCGTCACGCTTAACTCATTAGTCGAGTGGGGACTAATATTTACACTGGAGTTTCCTCCCCGGCACCGCTAGAGGGCAGGGCTGTTTGTTTACTTGACCGTATTGTTGTATGGAATATTTTGTCTGGCAGTGCGTGTGTACTCACCTAATTGTGGTTACAGGGGTCGATTCAAATCTCCTAGCCCCGCCTCTTCACTGATCGCTACTAGGTCCTCTTTCTCCCTGCTCCATGAGATTAATCATACCTCATCTTAAATTTATATATGGATCCTGCCTCCACTACATCACTTTCTAGACTATTCCACCTCGTGACAACTCTATGGCTGAAGAAATATTTTCTAACATCCCTATGACTCATCTGAGTCTTCAGCTTCCAATTGTGACCCCTTGTTGCTATGTCCCATCTCCGGAACATTATGTCTTTCTCCACCTTGTCAATTCGTCGCAGAATTTTACATGTCGTTAATATGTCTTCTCTAACCTTCCTGTCCTCCAGTGTCGTCAGACCGATTTCCCTTAACCTCTCCTCGTAGGACATGCCCCGGGACGAGTCTTGTTGCAAACCTTTTCACTTTCTCTAATTTCTTGATGTGCTTGACCAGGTGTGGGTTCCAAACTGTGTGTTTACCTGGAGAGGGTTTCGGGGGTCAACGACCCAGTGGCTCGGTCTGAGACCAGGTGTGTGTCTGTGTGTGTGTGTGTATGTGTACTCACCTAGTTGTACTCATCTAGTTGTGGTTGCAGGGGTCGAGTCATAGCTCCTGGCCCCGCCTCTTCACTGGCTGCTACTGGGTCACTCTCCCTGCGCCATGAGCTTTATCATACCGCTTCTTAAAGCTATGAATATATCCTGCCTCCACTACATCGCTTCCCAAACTATTCCACTTCCTGACCACTCTGTGAACGAAGAAATACTTCCTAACATCCCTGTGATTCCTTGTCAATTCCTCTTAGTATTTTATATGTCGTTATCATGTCCCCCCTATCTCTCCTGTCCGCCAGTGTCGTCCGGTCGATTTCCCTTAACCATTCCTCGTAGGACATACCCCTTAGCTCCGGGACTAGTCTTGCTGCAAACCATTGCACCTTTGTGTGTGTGTGTGTGTGTACTCACCTAATTACTCACCTAATTGTGGTTGCAGGGGTCGAGACTCAGCTCCTGGCCCCGCCTCTTCACTGATCGCTACTGGGTCCCTTCTCTCCCTGCTCCATGAGCTTTATCATACCTCGTCTTAAAGCTATGTATGGTTCCTGCCTCCACTACATCACTTGCTAGACTATTCCACTTCCTGACTACTCTATGGCTGAAGAAATACTTCCTAACATCCCTTTGACTCATCTGAGTCTTCAACTTCCAATTGTGACCCCTTGTTTCTGTGTCTCCTCTCTGGAACATCCTGTCTCTATCCACCTTTTCTATTCCCCGCAGTATTTTGAATGTCGTTATCATGTCTTCCCTAACCCTCTTGTTTTCCAAGTGTTGTTAGGCCAATTTCCCTTAACCTGTCTTCGTAGGACATTCCCCTTAGCTCTGGAACTAACCTTGTCACGAACCTTTGCACTTTCTCTAATTTCTTGACGTGCTTGACCAGATACGGGTTTCAAACTGGCGCTGCATACTCTAGTATGGGCCTGACGTACACGGTGTACAGTGTCTTGAACGATTCCTTACTAAGGTATCGGAACGCTATTCTCAGGTTAGCCAGTCGCTCGTATACTGCAGCAGTTATCTGGTTGATGTGTGCTTCCGGAGACGTGCTTGGTGTTATACTCACCCCAAGATCTTTCTCCTTGAGCGAGGTTTGCAGTCTTTGACCACCTAGCCTATACTCTGTCTGCGGTCTTCTTTGCCCTTCCCCGATCTTCATGACTTTGCGTTTGGCGGGGTTAAATTTGAGAAGCCAGTTACTGGACCAGGTGTCCAGCATGTCCAGGTCTCTTTGAAGTCCTGCCTAATCCTCATCTGCTCTAATTCTCCTCATTAACTTCACATCGTCTGCGAACAGGGACACTTCTGAGTCTAACCCGTCCGTCATGTCATTCACATATACCAAGAATAGCACTGGTTCTAGGACTGACCCCTGTGGGACCCCGCTCGTCACAGGCGCCCATTGTGATACCTCATCACGTACCATGACCCGTTGTTGCCTCCCTGTCAGGTATTCTCTGATCCAATGCAATGCCCTTCCTTTTATACACGCCTGATCCGCTAACTTGTGCACTATTCTCTTATGAGGAACTGTGTCGAAGGCCTTCCTTCAGTCCAAGAAAATGCAATCTACCCACCCCTCTCTCTCGTGTCTTACTTCTGTTACTTTGTCATAGAACTCCAGAAGGTTTGTGACACAGGATTTGCCTTCCATGAATCCGTGCTGGTTGCTGTTTATAAGCTTGTGCCGTTCCAGGTGCTCCTCCTGATAATCTTCTCCATTACTTTGCACACTATACACGTAAGTGACACTGGTCTATAGTTTAGTGCCTAGTTTCTGTTTCCTTTCTTTAAAATGGGAACTACATTTGCCTTCTTCCATACCTCAGGTAGCTGCCCAGTTTCAAGGGATGTGTTGAATATTATGGTTAGTGGCACTCACAGAATCTCTGCTCCCTCTCTAAGGACCCACGGGGAAATGTTGTCCGGTCTCATCGCCTTTGAGGTATCAATTTCACTGAGCAACTTCAGCACCTCTTTTTCAGTTGTGTGTATGTCATCCAACACTTGGTATATTCCTTGTTGGTGTCCCACTCTGTACTGTCTTCCCAGAGTCCTTCCTGCCTCCACTGTAAATACCTCCTTAAATCTCATGCTGACCTCCTCACATACCTCTTGATCGTTTCTTGTAAGTTCCCCCCCTTCTTTCCTCAGCCTGATCATCTAGTCTTTGACTGTTGTCTTCCTCCTAATGTGACTATACAGCAGTTTCGGGTCCGACTTGACTTTCGATGCTATGTCATTTTCGTACTGTCGCTGGGCCTCCCTTTTTATCTGTGCATACTCGTTTCTGGCTCTAACGACTAATCTCCTTATTTTCCTGGATCCTTTGCCTTCTGTACTTTTTTCATTCTCTAGCGCACTTAGTCTTTGCCTCCCTGCACCTTTGGGTAAACCAAAGGCTCGTTCTGGACTTCCCTTTATTTCTGTTGCCCTTGGGAACAAACCTTTCCTCTGCTTCCTTGCATTTTGTTGATACGTATTCCATCATTTCGTTTACTGACTTTCCTTCCATGTCTCTGTCCCACTGAACTTCCTGCAGGAAGTTCCTCATACCCGTGTAGTCCCCTCTCTTATAGTTTGGCTTTTCCATTTCAACTCCTGTTGCCCTCTCCACCTGTAACTCTACTATGTACTCAAAGCTCAGAACCACATAGTCACTGGCTCCCAGGGGACTCTCATATGTGATGCCCTCAATGTCTGAGCTGCTCAGGGTGAACACGAGGTCCAGCCTTGCTGGTTCGTCCTTTCCTTTCTCTCTGGTAGTGGCCCTGACATGTTGGTGTATAAGGTTTTCCAGTACCACATCTATCATCTTGGCTCTCCATGTTTCTGGCCCCCCATGTGGCTCCATGTTTTCCCAATCGATCTCCTTGTGGTTGAAGTCGCCCATAACCAGTAATTTTGCTCTGCTCGAGTGAGCTCGTCTTGCCACCTCAGTCAGTGTGTCCACCATTGCTCTGTTGTTCTCTTCATATTTCTCTCTTGGCCTCTTGCAGTTCTGTGGTGGGTTATACATCACTGCAATGGCTACCTTATGTTCCCCCGACTGAAGTGTACCTATTATGTAGTCCCTTTCACTAATCGCATCCATTCCTTCCATTTCCTCAAAGCTCCATTGGTTCCTTACAAGCAGTGCAACCTCTCCTACCCCTCTACTCCTATCTTTCCTCTGGATCTGATAACCCGGTGGGAAGATTGCATCTGTTATTGCCTCAGTGAGCTTCATTTCTGTGACTGCTATGATGTATGTGGGCTTCTCATTTATTCTTTCGTTCCACTCCTCATAATTATTCGTTATTCAAACCTTCAACTTCGTTTCTAAAACTGTTGTCCTGGGGGAATGTTGGGGTTGGAGTGGGATCCCTGGCGGGGGCCTATGGGGGGTTGTGGTGGAGGTGGGGATTATGATGAGGGGTTGGGGCAGAATGCCCGTAGGGGGTTGCTATAGGGGTGATGGGGGTGGGGACAGAAGGAACGGGGTGTGGGTGTCGGTTTATATTGTTCAGTTGCCTTGGGGTTCTCATGGTTGGAATCCTTCTGCGGGTGTTTTTGGAAGGCGTGTCTGCCCTTCTACCTGAGTGTGGGTGCCTCCACTCTTCTTTGTCAATTCCTCTCATTCCTCCTTCCGTCGTTGTATCCTCTCTTTCAGTAACATCCTTTCCTCTTGGGATCTGTCATGATCGAGGTACACTCTCTGGTACTCCTGATTCTCTCTCAGTCGTGCTTTCTCTTGCAGGATCATGGATCCCGCTGGTTCTGCCTTGAAAATTACTTTGAGAGGCCATTTTCTTCCCCTTTTAAACCACCCAATTCTCCGAAAATTTGTCACCTCGGTCATGTCACCTTCACCTATTGCTTTCATGACACCTTCAATCGTTTTTTTCTCCTTCTGTTTTCTTTTATCATGGGTATACCCCTCAACTTCCTGGAGCCAGTAGACAAAAATTGACCTCTCTCTTTCCTCCTCCCACTGTGTCTCCCATTACATCCTCAGAGCTGTTTTAGTTCCTTCCATTGAAGTGACCCTTCCTTCAGTCCCTTTACTGGTGAAGCCCCTATGCTCCGTGGTCAGTCCTTCCTGCTCGTGTGTTCCTGGCCACCACAGTCATAGCTACATTATTGTCTTCAGCCACCCCATTTGTTGTTAGTGTGCTCCTTGTTTTTTTCCGGGCCCCTCCTGGGTCTGATATGGCCTTTGCATACAGGATAGCTTCTGTGCTCCCCACAGTTCCCTTGTCTGTGACTGATGCAGAAGTTCCTGATGGCATGTCTGAATTCTCATTTTTTTTCTTTAAGCTGTTTCAGGTTTTGCAGTTCCACTTCTAAGCACTGTATCTTAGTTTCTGCTGTTTTTGCTTGTAGCTCCCACCTCCTGCTCTCTGCAGCTATCCTCTCCTCCATTTTCGTGCTAAGCTCTGCTAGCCTCCATCCCCATTCTTCCTCCATTTTAGTGAGCTCTGCCTCCCAAGCTACCCTCCGAGGCTCATCCAACAGACACCTTGATGTCATCCCTTTTCTTGGGTAACCAATTTTACCACAGAACGAAGCTTATGTATTTTCAGAGTGTGTGAATGTGTTAGCGAGAGAGAGAAAGAGAGAGAGGGGGAGAGAGAGAGAGAGAGAGAGAGAGAGAGAGAGAGAGAGAGAGAGAGAGAGAGAGAGAGAGAGAGAGAGAGAGAGAGAGAGAGAGAGAGAGGAGAGAGAGAGAGAGAGAGAGAGAGAGGAGAGAGAGAGAGAGAGAGAGAGAGAGAGAGAGAGAGAGAGAGAGAGAGAGAGAGAGAGAGAGAGAGAGAGAGAGAGAGAGAGAGAGAGAGAGAGAGAGAGAGAGAGAGAGAGAGAGAGAGAGAGAGAGAGAGAGAGATTTTATAACATGGGAATGAGAGAGTGTGAGGGATTGTGAGTGTGGGTGAGAGATTGTGAATGAGAGAATGTGAGCTACAGGGATAGAGAGTGGGAGGCAGAGGAGAGAGAGATGTGGGAGGGTTAGGGGGTACAAGGGGGAGGGGAAGGGAAGTGGGGGAAGCAAGGGGGAGGGAAGGACTGAGAAGAGGTGGGTAGGAGGAATAGAGGGAGGATAAAGAAGGGAAAGTGAAGAAAGAGAGTGTGTGAGATAGTGTGAGTGAGTGTGAGAGTGTGTGTACTCACCTAATTGTGGTTGCAGGGGTCGAGTCTCAGCTCCTGTGTGAGAGAGTGTGAGAGTGAGAATGTAAGAGAGGGGAGGGGAGAGTGTAAGGGGGAAAGGGATGGGGAGAGTGAGGCAGGGGGCAAGGGAGAGTGATGGAGGGGTGGGGAGTGGGAAGGGGCTAAAGGAAAGGGGGGTGGAAGGGAGATGAAGAGAAAAGGGAAAGAGGAAAAAGCGAGAGAGAGATGTAGAGAGAGGAGAAAGTGTTGGGAGGGGGTTGGGGGTTAGTTGTAAGGGAAGAGGGAGAGAGAGGAGAATGGGTGTGTGTGTGTGTGTGTGTGAGGGTTTGAACTCACCGATGTGTATTTGCCGGGTTCTAGTCATGAGTATTGGACACGCCGCCTCAGGTTTCGTCGACCGCAACTACAGGTTTATTGAGACGTAGCATAAATACGCTGAAAACTGCTTATGGAGTTCTCCTCCACTTTCCATATCCAGTTCATTCCTCATCTCTGAGGCTGAAATAATTTACCTCTCTGTCTAACTGTCCAGTTCAGTACACTAATTTACCGCTCCTAGGCTTAAGTGTTTGTGGATATTCCAGTGTTTTTTTTCATTTCTTATGTATAATCTTCAACAGAACTGTCCACTTCTTCTTTCATCCCAGGTAAAGAGCTTATATCTTTGCCTATCCTGTCTTATGTTAAGCAGTATTTTGTGTCTTTGTCATATACCCCATCGATAATCATTCTTCGAGAAAAAGTGTATGCTCACCTAGTTGAATTTTTAGGGGTCGAGCCACATCGCCTGTCTCATAATAACTATCATCCTGGCCTCCAGAACCGATTCCTGCTCTTCAAATTCTGTATAGTATTTATTTCAATATCATCAACGTTACGCTAAAACCTGTAGCTAGAGAGGCCGCTGTTACATTTCGGCAATGTAACAATTCACATGGAATATACGTGTATTTGCGGCGATGCGCAAGCCGACCAATATGGTCTACATGGTCTAAATTGTTCCAAAACCAAGGGCTGGCATGCAAGACACAATGAAGTCAACGACATCATAAAGAGAACCCTTGCTACAGCTGGATGCCCAGCAGAGAGAGAGCCTCGATCACTAGCAGCCAACAACGCCCACAACCCAGCAAACCGCCCCGACAGGATCACCATTTATCCTTGGAAGAATGGCAAGCTCTTAGCATGGGATTATACCTGTGTGTCGACACTGGTTGACACCTACATCCATCACAGTGTCGGGCGACAGGGAGGAGCTGCTGACCACAGGGAGGAGTACAAGATCGGCAAGTACAGGGACATAAGCCAACAGTATCAATTTGTCCCAGTAGGATCAGAGACCTTGGAAGCGTGGGGAAAAAATGCAACACGTTTCCTTAAAGAACTGGGTTCCAGACTCATCGACACCACCAGGGACCCAAGGTCAGCCACGTTCATGTTCCAGCATCTAAGCTTGGCCATCCAGAGGGAAACGCATGCTGCATACTTGGCTCGCGTCCGGCTTCGGAGGAGCTGGAGGAGATTCATAATATATATATATATATATATATTTATATATATAAGTATATTTTATTACATAATACTGTACAAAAGAATTAAGAGATACATTGTTGATATAAAGATGGCATATAGAGTTCATGAGATGTGAGAGATACATGTCTAGAACATATTGTTACGTGTTTGTCACTGATTATAATGCGAAAATCTCATCCAGCTCCTCAGAGCTGGAGCGTGTGCCCAAAATACAGCATGCATTACCCCTCTGAGCAGCAGTGCTGAGTCGCTGGAACAGAAAACTAGCTGCCCTGCAATCCCTAGTTACCCTGTTGAGTCTTTTGCCAACCTCCTTGAGGAACTTAGATGCACTCTTTTTTAATGAGCCAAGGGTCTCTGAGCCTATGGGAACAAACATATAATGATGGGCAAGTTTTCCATATTTTCTCGACTTTTGGGACTCCCTGAAGCTGGCAGCTGCCCCTCCTTCCTCCCTGGTTTACTGTGGATAGGTATCAGCCAAGGTAGATGCACATGTGTAGTCCCACACCACCTGCTTGTCATCTGTACAGGCTTGAATGGTGATACCATCTGGACGCTTTTGGCTGCCATCAGATCTGCATAGTTGGGGTGGCTCCCTTATTGCTGGGCATCCAGCTGTTGTGGGGCTCCTCTTGATAATGTTATTAACCTCTTCATGTCTTGCAATATTTCCCTCGGATTATGACACACAAGACCATGGTACCCGAATCGGTCTGCTGCTTCACTGCCACAAATACACCTGTGTTCGGCGAGAATAGGGAAGGCAAGTCGAAGGGCAACACCAATGCGGATGGTCTGTGGGCCGAGGCGTGGGCGGGCAAGGCTGGAGTTGGAAACAGCCAACAGAAAGTCCTCTGTATGAATAGCTCTCACTGCCAAGAGGCTGGCTCTATCCTTCCCTGACACTCTGAAGCATTGCTGAGGCTATATTCTCTACTTTTGGGCCATCCCAGTGCGACTGTTTGTAGTTGTTGAGGAGAGCAGGCCTGGTTTCAGAGTCCGTTAGATTATCCCAGATCCTGGCTCCATCAATGAACTTTTGGTCATTGTCTCCAATCTTGTCCAAAAGATGTTCAGGGAGAATCGCTGCTACAAGCCCTCTGGATGCAGTGCATGAAGACAGGAAAGCAGGTAGCGGAATCTGTGATGACTTGCGGACACCAATGCCTCCTAGTCTGACTGGAAGTGTAGCTTGGTCCCACTGCCCATCTTCTAGGGTAAGGTTAAGTACTTTAGTAAAGATCTGCCTCAGGATACTGTCATATTCGTGCAGTATAGGGTTATCATATGAAGGAGCACATCTTATATATATATATATATATATATATATATATATATATATATATATATATATATATATATATATATATATATATATATATATATATATATATAATATATATATATATATACTAAAATTTATTTCAAGACAAAATACAATGGGAGTAAAACAACATAGATAACAACTCAGAGCTACATGTCAAATACTTCGTCCAACTCCCCGGCAGTGGGCCGCGTGCCCAGAATACTGCAGGCATTTCCCTCTGGATCGCAACACTGAGTCTCTGAAAGAGGAAGCTGGTCGCCCTGTGGTCCTTGGTTTCTATGATGAGTTTTCCACCCAGCTCCTTGAGAAACTTTAGAGCACACTTGCCCCATGCTCCATGGGTCTCCGACCCTATAGGGATGAAGTTATAGCAAGAGGAAAGGTCTTCATATTTGCGGGTCTTCTGGGTCTCCCTGTGGCTGGCAGCTCCACCCCCTTCGGCTAAGGAGTGTGGCAGGTAGGTGTCTGCCAATGAGGCAGCACAGGTGTAGTCCCAAGCAATCTGCTTACCATCCTTCCAGGGTAGCATGGTGGCTCCATCAGGACGCTTTTGACTTCCATCAGACTTCTGCACTTGGGGTTCCCGTTGAGCTGGGCAACGGGCTGTGGCGAGGCTTCTCTTTATGATGTCATTGACCTCCTCATGTCTAGCATACTTCCCTTCTGATGTGTGACACACTAGACCATAAAGTCCGAATTGATCAGCCGTCGCCCTGCCGCAAATACACCTATGTTCGGTGAGTATGGGGGCGGCTAGGCGAAGAGCAACACCAATCCGAATGGCCTGTGGGTCGAGTCGAGTGCCGAGAGAGGAATTGGGAACAGCAAGAAGGAAATCTTTTGAGTGTGGTGCCTTCACCGTTAGGAGACGAGCTTTGTCCTTTCCTGAAGCGTTGGTGAGCATTGTGTTGGAAATTTTTTCCATGATCGGTTTGTCCCAGTGGGACTGTTTGTGCTCTTTGGGAGGAGCTGGTCTACTGGAGGAGTCTGCCAGGATGTCCCACTGCACTGCTGCTTCAATGAACTTGGGGTCTTGAGCTCCCGCCACACCTCTCAAACGTTCAGGGACAATCTTCTTGACTAATCCACAGGAGGCCAAACACGATGACAGAAATGCAGGTAACGCTACCTGCCTTGCTTTGCGCACCCCTATACCTCCCAGTCGCACTGGCAGGGTTGCCTGCTCCCATTGCTGATCCTCTAGTGACAGATTCAGTGCCTTCTTGAAGGTTGATCTCAGGTGTGCGTCATACTCGTCAAGTGTTGGTTTTCAAAAGAGGTGCGCACCTCAAGAAGTAAGTAGTCTTGGCATAGTAAGACACCTTGTGAGGAGATACAGGCATCAAGATCACTTATTCTCTCCTCCATTCTTTTCAGGTCATTCACTTTATATATATATATATATATATATATATATATATATATATATATATATATATACATATACACACAAATTTTCGCTTGTCTTATATGGCATGAAGAGCGTTGCTATTTAAGCCAAAATCGCAAGTTTTACCTAATCGGCACGACATATATATATATATGTAGTGTACACACCTTATTATACACCTTATTGATACAACTTGTTGTATCAAGCAAGTCCATGGTTGAAAGGAATATAATAGAATCATGTTTCATAAAAAGTAGTTTTGAAAATAATATGAATATTTCTTTTGGTTTATATAAATCCATGAGAGTGTTGCACACGACAGTCTCGTCCTCCTTCACACATATGTAAATGAAGCTGATGTTCGTTGGTTGGGTAACTGGGTTTCAAGCCTATCGACTAGACGAGTGACGTCAAGGCTGTATATAAGCTTTTCAACACTAGTCAAGAATACCTTACTAACACAGGGACTGAAGTAAACTCAATGTGTATATATACACTGAAGGAGAAACACACAAATACACAGCTCTGGGAATATATAACGCTGATGTAAGTGTTAACTCTTTAAGTAATGGTAAGTAGGTTACTGTAGAGCCGCAGGTGTTATGAATGTTGTTAGTGGGTAGTGGAGGTGAGTAGCTTGTTTAAGTTTGGTAACACCTCAAGACTATGGGATCTGCAGCAGCATTGGCAACGATGATGGAGGGTGGAGGATGTGGAGGGAGAGGGAGGGGATGTCGTGGAAGGAAGGGAGGGAGAGACAGAGAGAAAAGAGAGCTACACAGAGAGACACTAACTCTCACAGTGCTCAGTGTGTACACTACCAAGGACTCTCACAGTGTGTGTACACTACCAGGGGCTCTCACAGTGTGTGTTCACTACATGGAACTCTCACAGTATGTGTACACTACCAGGGACTCTCACAATGTGTGTACACTACCAGGGACTCTCACAGTGTGTGTACACTACCAGGGACTCTCACAGTGTGTGTACACTACCAGGGACTCTCACAGTGTGTGTACACTACCAGGGACTCTCACAGTATGTGTACACTACCAGGGACTCTCACAATGTGTGTACACTACCAGGGACTCTCACAGTGTGTGTACACTACCAGGGACTCTCACAGTATGTGTACACTACCAAGGACTCTCACAGTGTGTGTACACTACCAGGGGCTCTCACAGTGTGTGTTCACTACATGGAACTCTCACAGTATGTGTACACTACCAGGGACTCTCACAATGTGTGTACACTACCAGGGACTCTCACAGTGTGTGTACACTACCAGGGACTCTCACAATGTGTGTACACTACCAGGGACTCCCACAGTATGTGTACACTACCAGGGACTCTCACAGTATGTGTACACTACCAGGGACTCTCACAGTGTGTGTACACTACCAGGGACTCTCACAATGTGTATACACTACCAGGGACTCTCACAGTGTGTGTACACTACCAGGGACTCTCACAATGTGTGTACACTACCAGGGACTCCCACAGTATGTGTACACTACCAGGGGCTCTCACAGTGTGTGTACACTACCAGGGACTCTCACAGTGTGTGTACACTACCAGGGACTCTCACGGTGTGTGTACACTACCAGTGACTCCCACAAGTGTACTTGTTTATATTTGTAATAATGTTGGTAGAATTACCGACAATATGTTAAGTAAAAGGACACAAATGCAACTAATGTGACATTTTATTGTGACAACGTTTCGCTCTCCAGGAGCTTTCTCAAGCCGTTACAAGCGTTACATGGACACAGTGGGCTATTATATACTCTCAAAGTGAGGTGAAATACTAGTGGTGGTCGAGGTAGTAGTGATATAAGTAGTAGTAGTAGTAGTAGTAGTAGTAGTAGTAGTAGTAATACAATAAGGTAGAACAATCAATATGCACTTGAGTAAAAGGTGATAAAACAAATACTTGTTATTTACTTTCACAATCTTGTTACTCTTGAATGTACTGTACAGTGTACACGCACCTGAGTGTTCTTGTATTACTGCTACTTCTACTACTTGTACTATTAATACTACTACTTCTACTACTACTACTTGTACTATTACTACTAATACAACTATTACTTCTACTACTGCTACTACTACTACTACTACTGCTTCTATTACTACTACTACAACAACTACTACTATAACTACTACTATTACGACTATAACTACTGCTACTACGACTACCACTGCTGCTACTACAACAACTACAACTATTACTACAACTGCTACTTCTACTACTACAACAACTGCTACTACTGCAACTACAACTACTACTACTACTGTATGAACATTTACGCAATTTATATTTAATTATATATTTATTTCAAGTTAATTACTTAAAATTATTCCTAACTAAGTATTCTACAATTTTTTAAACCCACTTGTAAATGAGGGATATTATTTTCATGTATATCACAGCTCTTCATTGATACATAGTCTATAAGTTAATTTTCGAAAACAATTTTGAATGTAATATCTAGAATAAGTTTGTTTACAAAATCATGAGCCAACTAGACGTCAGGTTAATTAGGTATGATGAGCCCAAACATGCGTTGTACAGTGGCATTTTATTTTGAATTTGTGTATGTAACGTTGTGTGTTTATACTGTGTTGTATGTAGTGAAATAAAGATTATTGATTTATGGATTAACTATTACTATTGCTGCTGTTGCTGCTGCTGCTGCTGTTACTACTATCTCCACCAGTGGATCGAGGAACTGTACGTCAGCACAGCAAACTGGTCTAGCTGTCAGATGAATCAAACGCATTTATATATAAAGGTCAAATAAACTAGATTTAAAGATACAGACAATATCACAGCCAGAGTCTGTATAATCTACATATTTTTACACTCACAGAAACGCCTACAGTGTAAATAATTTACACATAATTTATGTGGTGTATTATGACTGGTGGTGCATTATGACTGGTGGTGCATTATGACTGGTGGTGCATTATGACTGGTGGTGCATTATGACTGCAGGTACATTATGACTGCAGGTACATTATGACAGCAGGTACATTATGACTGTAGGTACATTATGACAGCAGGTACATTATGACATGTACATTATGACAGCAGGTACATTATGGCAGTAGGTACATTATGACTGCAGGTACATTATGACTGCAGGTACATTATGACTGCAGGTACATTACGACAGCAGGTACATTATGACTGCAGATACATTATGACTGCAGGTACATTATGACAGCAGGTACATTACGACAGCAGATACATTATGACTGCAGGTACATTATAACTGCTGGTACAGTGTGTGCTGTTACAAGCTGTTCACACTTATCTAAAAAAAAACACCAATCGTCACTCTGTGAGACAAACAAATTCCTTAAAACTCCCTCACGGGAGTTAGATCACTTAACCTTTCTTCCTTCTCTCTTCCTGTTTACTCACTTAACCTTTCTTCCTTCTCTTTTCCTGTTTACTCACTTAACCTTTCTTCCTTCTCTCTTCCTGTTTACTCACTTAACCTTTCTTCCTTCTCTCTTCCTGTTTACTCACTTAACCTTTCTTCCTTCTCTCTTCCTGTTTACTCACTTAACCTTTCTTCCTTCTCTCTTCCTGTTTACTCACAACCTTTTCCACTGTTCTGTCCTCCTCTAGTTCGTCCCCACCCCATTTTTTATCCTTTTTCTGTGGCTTAGAAACTGCCGTAGTGCCAGTAGTAGTTCATCAACTGTGAGACGGAAGAGCAACGTCCTCTAGGCTTATTCTGCCAGGGTTTGTGTAATTGTTGAGATTCTGTATTCCTAGCAATAACACTTTTTATCATCATTTCCATTGTTATAATGGTGTGCGAATGTCAGGGACATCGGTCTATAGTTTTTTATGTGATTGCTTCAGTTACCATTTAAGTGGAGGTGGGCACCATTCATGTATCTTTAATGTTTCTAGGAGGACACCTAGACCTAGACTCTGATTTTGTGAGATTTTTCCGTGATAGTGAATTCTGTTTTGCAATATTTGATAAACATGAATTTCCACGAGGCTGACCTAAGACAGATTCCTTGAGCATCACTTCACTTGTTTCGTCAACGTGAGAAGGCACTGTGCCAGCAGAGGTCGGTGCAGCACTGTGCCAGCAGAGGTCGGTGCAGCACTGTGCTAGCAGAGGTCGGTGCAGCACTGTGCTAGCAGAGGTCGGTGCAGCACTGTGCCAGCAGAGGTCGGTGCAGCACTGTGCTAGCAGAGGTCGGTGCAGCACTGTGCTAGCAGAGGTCGGTGCAGCACTGTGCTAGCAGAGGTCGGTGCAGCACTGTGCCAGCAGAGGTCGGTGCAGCACTGTGCTAGCAGAGTCGGTGCACACTGTGCTAGCAGAGGTCGGTGCAGCACTGTGCTAGCAGAGGTCGTGCAGCACTGTGCCAGCAGAGGTCGGTGCAGCACTGTGCTAGCAGTGGTCGGTGCAGCACTGTGCCAGCAGAGGTCGGTGCAGCACTGTGCTAGCAGAGGTCGGTGCAGCACTGTGCTATCAGAGGTCGGTGCAGCACTGTGCTAACGAAGGTCGTGCAGCACTGTGCTAGCAGAGGTCGGTGCAGCACTGTGCTAGCAGTGGTCGGTGCAGCACTGTGCCAGCAGAGGTCGGTGCAGCACTGTGCTAGCAGAGGTCGGTGCAGCACTGTGCCAGCAGAGGTCGGTGCAGCACTGTGCTAGCAGAGGTCGGTGCAGCACTGTGCCAGCAGAGGTCGGTGCAGCACTGTGCTAGCAGAGGTCGGTGCAGCACTGTGCTAGCAGTGGTCGGTGCAGCACTGTGCTAGCAGAGGTCGGTGCAGCACTGTGCTAGCAGAGGTCGGTGCAGCACAGTGCTAGCAGTGGTCGGTGCAGCACTGTGCTAGCAGAGGTCGGTGCAGCACTGTGCTAGCAGAGGTCGGTGCAGCACTGTGCTAGCAGAGGTCGGTGCAGCGCTGTGCTAGCAGAGGTCGGTGCAGCACTGTGCTAGCAGAGGTCGGTGCAGCACTGTGCTAGCAGAGGTCGGTGCAGCACTGTGCTAGCAGAGGTCGGTGCAGCACTGTGCTAGCAGAGGACGTGCAGCACTGTGCTAGCAGTGGTCGGTGCAGCACTGTGCCAGCAGAGGTCGGTGCAGCACTGTGCCAGCAGAGGTCGGTGCAGCACTGTGCTAGCAGAGGTCGGTGCAGCACTGTGCTAGCAGAGGACGTGCAGCACTGTGCTAGCAGTGGTCGGTGCAGCACTGTGCCAGCAGAGGTCGGTGCAGCACTGTGCCAGCAGAGGTCGGTGCAGCACTGTGCTAGCAGTGGTCGGTGCAGCACTGTGCCAGCAGAGGTCGGTGCAGCACTGTGCTAGCAGAGGTCGGTGCAGCACTGTGCCAGCAGAGGTCGGTGCAGCACTGTGCTAGCAGAGGTCGGTGCAGCACTGTGCCAGCAGAGGTCGGTGCAGCACTGTGCTAGCAGAGGTCGGTGCAGCACTGTGCTAGCAGTGGTCGGTGCAGCACTGTGCTAGCAGAGGTCGGTGCAGCACTGTGCTAGCAGAGGTCGGTGCAGCACAGTGCTAGCAGTGGTCGGTGCAGCACTGTGCTAGCAGAGGTCGGTGCAGCACTGTGCTAGCAGAGGTCGGTGCAGCACTGTGCTAGCAGAGGTCGGTGCAGCGCTGTGCTAGCAGAGGTCGGTGCAGCACTGTGCTAGCAGAGGTCGGTGCAGCACTGTGCTAGCAGAGGTCGGTGCAGCACTGTGCTAGCAGAGGTCGGTGCAGCACTGTGCTAGCAGAGGACGGTGCAGCACTGTGCTAGCAGTGGTCGGTGCAGCACTGTGCCAGCAGAGGTCGGTGCAGCACTGTGCCAGCAGAGGTCGGTGCAGCACTGTGCTAGCAGAGGTCGGTGCAGCACTGTGCTAGCAGAGGACGGTGCAGCACTGTGCTAGCAGTGGTCGGTGCAGCACTGTGCTAGCAGAGGTCGGTGCAGCACTGTGCTAGCAGAGGACGGTGCAGCACTGTGCTAGCAGAGGTCGGTGCAGCACTGTGCTAGCAGAGGTCGGTGCAGCACTGTGCTAGCAGTGGTCGGTGCAGCACTGTGCCAGCAGAGGTCGGTGCAGCACTGTGCTAGCAGAGGTCGGTGCAGCGCTGTGCTAGCAGAGGTCGGTGCAGCACTGTGCCAGCAGAGGTCGGTGCAGCACTGTGCTAGCAGAGGTCGGTGCAGCACTGTGCCAGCAGAGGTCGGTGCAGCACTGTGCTAGCAGAGGTCGGTGCAGCACTGTGCTAGCAGAGGTCGGTGCAGCACTGTGCTAGCAGAGGTCGGTGCAGCACTGTGCCAGCAGAGGTCGGTGCAGCACTGTGCCAGCAGAGGTCGGTGCAGCACTGTGCCAGCAGAGGTCGGTGCAGCACTGTGCCAGCAGAGGTCGGTGCAGCACTGTGCTAGCAGAGGTCGGTGCAGCACTGTGCCAGCAGAGGTCGGTGCAGCACTGTGCCAGCAGAGGTCGGTGCAGCACTGTGCTAGCAGAGGTCGGTGCAGCACTGTGAAAAATTTGTCTGAGTCATCAAATTTTAATATGTAGGAGCAACTTGGGGACTGCGATCATTGCAATGTTATCGTCAGTGAAAGATGCATTTCCCGAAGGGTAGGACACCAGAAGTAGTTTTTACTTTTGTTTTTAAGTAACGAATAAAGTATTTATTTTCGGGAAGGAAGGAAGGGGGGGGGAGGTAGGAGATTACTTTCAGTTTCACTTCTGACTATTTGCTCTCTTAATTAATCTCTCCTGGACTCTGCATGATGCAGTCGTTTTTGACGCGATCTTTTAAATGTTTGTAGCAAGTATTTCTTTTCATGTTTCGAGAAAGTCTGAGACATTTGAGAACTTCTACAATTCAATTTTATTCTTCTTTCTAACTTGCATTTTCTCTACTTTCTTTTCCTTGACTGTTTGAGTCTAGACTGAATGAATTTTGTATCACTCTATGAGTCTAGAACACGTTTCTTGTGTCACTGTATAAGTCTAGACCACACTTATAGTGTCACTGTATGAGTCTAGAACACGCTTCTTGTGTCACTGTATAAGTCTAGACCACACTTATAGTGTCACTGTATGAGTCTAGAACACGCTTCTTGTGTCACTGTATAAGTCTACAACACACTTCTAGTGTGTTCTAGACATATATATATATATATATATATATATATATATATATATATATATATATATATATATATATATATTATATATATATATATATATACACACTAGCTGTACCCGGTAACGCATTGCTGTGGCTCAGTCTGGTTTCCCGATTCTAGAACACGCAAGATATAATTGTCAATGTGAGAAGCGATCCGTGTCTAGATCTAAACAGCACAATTCTAAAGATTATATATATATATATATATATATATATATATATATATATATATATATATATATATATATATATATATATATATATATATATATATATATATATATTTTAATATATATATATATATATATATATATATATATATATGTCGTGACGATTACGTAAAACTTGCGATTTTGGCTTAAATAGTAACACACTTCTTGCCATATAAGACAAGCGAAAATTTGTGTATGAAATAATTTCGCAAAAATCGTTCTGAACCTAACGAAAAAAAGATTATTTCATTGTGTTTGTTTATTATTAAATTAATGTTAATGTATCTAAAAGATATTTAGTTGGGTTAGGCTAAATTAAATTGCGCTTGTTGTAATAAGGTTAGGTAGGTTTTCAAAGTTTCTCTTGGTACAAAATTATAAATTTTTACATTAACATAAATGAAAAATATATATCTTTAAACGTATAAGAGAAAATTTTAGAAAGGACTTAATTTTAAATGAGTTCTTGCTAATTGACCAGTTTTACCTAATCGGCACGACATATATATATATATATACAGTGGACCCTCGGTTTTCGTTCACCTCCAAACTCGAACAATTATGAAAGTGTATTTTTGTAAGAGCTTTTGTAAGTGTGTTTTTGGGGTTCTGAAACGACTAATCTAATTTACATTTGTCCTTATGAGAACAAATTCGTTCGGTAACAGCACTTGAACAGCATTCTGGAAAGAATTTTGAACGAAAACCGAGGGTCCACTGTATATATATATATATATATATATATATATATATATATATATATATATATCTATATATATATATATATATATATATATATATATATATATATATATATATATATATATATATATATATATATATATATATATATATATATATATATATATATATATATATATATATATATATATATATATATATATATATAGTGTATATATATGTGTATATATATTCATACATACACATATACATATATGTGTAAAAGGAGTGGCAGTGTAGCAAAATTAAATACTTGACATTCTGTATTGCCTTTGACTGTCCGGCGCGATATATTAAATACTGTGGCCGTGAGTTCTGTTCTGTAATGCATTTAATTTACATTTGTTTATCGCTGGCATCAGGTAGTCTGTGACGTATCTATGTTATGATTATAGTTTATATTTATTAACTCAGTGATAGACGGTAGTATCAGTATGTACTGTGGCGGACCACTATTTCCTTATCTGGTTCGTTTTATGTTAGGTTTCAAGCATGTCGACTGCACGAGGGTCGATGTTAAGGTTGTACATAAAGTAATTTATCAATGTGTATATATACATTACCACTCCGTGACTATGAATTACTTGTAGTATACTTGAAATTTATTCGGTGACCGTCCCTAGACTGGTTGTATAGTCCATACACTTGTATTTAAGATCACATCTGGATGACACATATGAAGGTTAAGCGCTTGTTGTGGATGTTGCAGTTCGAATGGTTCCTTCAGACTGTGATGATACCTGCGCTCTCCTTACAAAACAGCTGTTAAATGAGTGATGGTGAATGTGCTTTCTTTTAAGGGGGACTCTACGTATGTTGACAACAGTAACGACAAGATTAATAATATTAATAATTATTCTTGTACTACTACTGCTAGTACTACTATTACTGCTGCTGCTGCTACTACTACTACTACTACTCTACTACTACTACTACTACTACTACTACTACTACTACTACTACTACTACTACTACTACTACTACTATAATAATAATAATAATAATAATAATAATAATAATAATAATGAAAATAATAAGAATAATAATAATAATAACAATAATAATGAATTCATACTAAGAGGAGTAACTCCGCCTCCAAAACAAGACCTGCTAGCTGGTCCAGTTAATATTAACCACTCAGAGACCTTCATCGCCGTCTCTCTCTCGTCAACAACATATATACGTACCTCCACAGGGAAGGGGGAAGGTCTCGTCAACAGCATATATACTTCCGCAGGGAAGGGGAGGTCTCGCCAACAACATATATAACTCCACAGGGAAGGGAGGAAGGTCTTGTCAACAACATGTGTACCTCCACAGGGATGGGAAGGTCTCATCAAAAACATATATACCTCCACAGGGTAGTGGAGGTCTCGACAACATTATATGTATCTCCACAGGGCAGGGGAAAGTTCTCGACAACATATATACCTCCACAGGGTAGAGGAGGTCTTGTGATCGTGAACAACGTATGTACGTATGTAGATAAATGATTCAGAGAATCGACAAGTTGATGACTTAGACAAATGTGCAACACTTGGGTATCTTTATTGAGGGAATGTTTCGCCACACAGTGGCTTCATCAGTCCTACGCAAAGAAGAATAGTGAAGATCAGAAGGCGTTCGAGGTATTTACC
Source organism: Cherax destructor (assembly GCA_009830355.1). Taxonomy (NCBI): domain Eukaryota; kingdom Metazoa; phylum Arthropoda; class Malacostraca; order Decapoda; family Parastacidae; genus Cherax; species Cherax destructor. The sequence goes on along the minus strand of WNWK01014147.1, from coordinate 14,240 downwards.
TCAGCCTGGAGTCGATGTAATCAATCTTGAAAAGAATACAGCATATGCGCGAAGTGGATTATATGCTGTAGACAGGTAAGGTGAGACAGTCCTTAACGAGACCTTCCCTCCACAGGGAAGGGGAGGCCTCGTCAACAACATATATACCTTCACAGGGGAGGGGAAAGTTCTCGTCGACAACATATATACCTCAACAGTGGAGAGGGAAGGTCTCGACAACAACATATATACCTCAACAGGGGAGGGTGGAGGTCTCGTCAACATATATACCTCAAAAAGGGAATGTCGTCAGCAGCATATATACTTCTACAAGGGAGGGGGAGGTCTCATCAACAACCTTCATATTCCCACAGGGGACGGGTTGGGGGGAGGAGGTCTCAACAACAACATACATACTCCTACAGGGGACGTGGAGAGGTCTCGTCAACATACCTGCATATACCCCTCACAGAAAAAAATTGCGTGGGAATGTCTGACCAACATTTACTTGTATAGTGCTGGGACGTCCTCAAAAACATCGCCCGGGAGAGGGGCAGGGAAGGTGCAAGTTCTCGTTAAACTGAAAGTTCTGCTTGGTCGTTAACTTCTGTTGCCAAGAGATGTTTATCACCCATGTAGATGACATGTTCTGCAGAACCATTGTTCTTGGTCGTCTACAGTTGTTGATTAGTTAATGGGATTTAAAGCTGATCGACTGCACTGCACAAGGGTCATACCATGTTCACTTAACTCACTTCCGCGTCGATCTGGAGTTTTACGACCCTCTTACCGCGGGTTCAAGCCCCGCCCGTGGTATTTTTTTTTCACTTTCTTAATCCCTACTTTTGGGATTAAGGAAATGAACTTGCACCTCACTGTGTGTTTATATCCTATGCTGTCTGTGTTATCCTCCTGGCAGGTATGCTATTGTTGTCATGACTCACGATATAATAATAACATGATTGCAAACATACCACACAACGGGTGCAATGTGTGGGTTCAATCCCACACATTCCGTGGTTTGTTTGTAATCGTGTTATTACGATTTTATGAATCATAATGGCGGCTTTGAGGGGACTTAATTAAGCTAGAGTTCGCCACAGCCACGGTGGCGGGATATTCATCTGTAAAAACTAGAATTTGTGGTCACAGTGGTAGTCATACTAACTTCCTTATGCTGAATAGAAATGTACCTAGTTGAATGAATATTATTGTAGCCAGCTGGCCCAGTGGCTAACGCAATGGCCTGGATTTTAGGACTCATTTGCCATTGTTCAGTCTCTACCCGTTCCGTGGTTTGTATCGTTGTCACAGTCCTGCCTCAGTCTCCTGCCATCTGTTGGTGAGTTGTATAGACCTGCCCAAGTTGTCGTAGATCTTCCTCTTAACAACATGATATAAATACCTACGGTTACCTGTAGACAAATCCGTGTGTCACTGCCTACACAGCCTAGCTTTCTGGTTGATGGTCTGATCAGTGAGACTGTTGGTTATACGCAATCCAGCATCTACATCACAGCCCTGCTAAGCAGAAACAGGAAGCTATAAAGTTTCTTCTAGACGACAGTTAAGAGTCTGTAGAAAATTTCCCTTGTGTCTAAAAGGAGAGTGTTGAAAAGTCTCGCTGTCCTTTTATACTTATTGTGTTGTCTCTTATGGTAAATGTTTAAAACCCTGCTTTTCATTAGGGTATTTTGCACCATTTGCCGAGACTCTTGTTTCAGACCAATTTTCCAGGTGTAAATTATGACGTACCTTTTTCACATTTACGTTCATGGGACTACGTTTGTTCCCAATAATTTAGGTGCCTAGGTGTTTGACTGAGTTTAAATCTACCAGAGAAAATCTCTGAACATTCTCTAGGTCTGTAATTTCAACTAACTTAAAAGGGGCTGTTACTGTGGAGCATTATTCCAGTCTAGAGAAAATAAATGACAAAGAGCATCATCATTGATTTGGTATCTCAGGTTTTAAAGGTTCTAGTTAATCAATCATTTTCCACACAGTTATGCTTAATTTTCCACAAACCTACAATGTCTCATTTCCTCAAATCTCGGCTGATACATTTACTTAAATATTCATTGTTTTATTTCCTCAAATATGTTCTGTTTTCATTTCTCTTACTGCAGTTACGTCTGCCAAGCTCAGTTTCACTTCTTTCTTCTGCTCACCTGCCTTGTGTATACGATCTAAGTTTGGTTTCAGTGTCCCGTGGCCTGGTAGACAACGCTCACGCCTCACACTGTGTCCGTAGTTCGACCCACGGCAGGGTGGAACCATTGGACGTGTTTCCTTACATTTGCTGTCCCTGTTCACCCAGCAAGGAAGTAGGTACCTGGGTGTTAGTCGACACGTGTGGGTCGCATCCTGGGGGACAAGATTGAAGGACCCCAGTGGCAATGAGGCAGACAGTCCATGATGACGCACTGAATTTCTTGGGTTATCATGGGTGGCTAACCCTCTGGGGTTAAAAATTTAAGGGTGAACTGGAGTTCCCTTTCCCTTCCCTGGATCAAACCTGAATACCTCCATTTCCCCAGACGCTGTATAACCCTTACGAGTTCAGTGCTTCTTCATTATTATTTTTTATATTAAGCTAACTGTTTCTGTCAGCAGTGTACTGTTGTTCTATTCTATATGATGTAGTTAAATAGTGATAATTATGATAATGCTTGATTTCAATGATCATACAGATAAAGCAGATACATAGGTAGAAGCATGAGTAAACAAGGCACACACAAAAGAAAGCCACTAATTGTTGGAACAGGAGAAGCTAAGGTTTTCCAGTTATATTCCATCACACTGGAAGGGTCGTATACATGGTGTTAAAAGCTGTCACTGAGCTGCCAGTCATTAATGTTAGGATTGGGGTCAGGGATCAGAGATCATGGGTTAGAGGTTGGGGGTTTAGGTCAGAAGATGGCGTTAAGGTCAGGGGATGGTGTAAAAGTCAGGGGGATGGTGTTAAGGTCAGGGGATGGTGTTAAGGTCAAGGGGATGGTGTTAAGGTCAGGGGGATGGTGTTAAGGTCAAGGGGATGGTGTTAAGGTCAGGGGGATGGTGTTAAGGTCAAGGGGATGGTGTTAAGGTCAGGGGGATGGTGTTAAGGTCTAGGTTTGTTGTCTGTGGGGGGGGGGGTAAGAGGCTGGGGCTGAGATATAAGGCTGAGTGGCAGTGGAGTGTAATGGTGGCTCTATGGAAAGATGTTTCAATTATGCTTCTCTCTTTTCTCCATTTCTGTATCTCTTTTCCCCTTCCCCCTTCCCATCTCTCCTTTCTTCATTTCCATCTCTTCATTCCTCATTCCTACGTTTCCTTCCCCATTTTCACCTTCCCCTTTCATTTTTCTCTTTTTCCTTTAACATTCCTGTATGTTTTTTTCCCTCTCATCTTTTCCTCGTTCCTATCTCTTTTCTTCCCCTCCCCTATCTTTTCTTCCCCTCCCCTATCTCTTATTTCCCATGTTCATCTCTCCTCTTCCTATTTCTCCTTTCCGCCTTCATATCTTTCCTGTCCCTCCCTTCCTCCCTCCCACGGCAAAATCAGAAGTTTGTGTTGTTGCGTGCCATCACAGGGACAGAGGGGAACAGCAAGTGCTAAGCTTTTGGCACACCTGATTACCCACCCCTGGCATGGCAAACACTCCTCTCTCTGCTGCTTCCTCTTGTGTAGCATCTCTTCTCGTCTCCTGCCTCCATTACTGTCTCTCCGGGCATTCCTCCCCAGGCAGTTATTGCAACTATCTCTCTGGTTGTCTTAAGACAGTTGTTCTTGTACGGCATCGTTTTTTTGTTTCTTGTTATTGCTGTTGAAGGTCACTTTTGATTGTCTCCTTTTATCTTATTGCTGTTTAGGGGCCCCTAATCCCGGAGGGGCCCCGGAAGCCACTTTAGTCCATATTGCTTAAAAAATTTGGGTCTACTGTATGAGTTTTTTTTTTAATAATAATATTAATAATCTATCATAATTCAATACAAAATAATAGTTAAACTATAAATAAAAAGGTTATTAAAGCATCATGTAGGCTAGCCGTTGCTAGTTGCCAAGGTGACCCCGTAACAGGTCAAGTTTCAGGGCCCCAGAAATGTAGGTCCAACACTGTCACTTGTTGAAAACAACCCGTATTTAGCGTTAGTCTTCATATTTCTATGGTCAATAATGGTCTTTTATTTCCATTGGCAGGTTTTTCACGAGGTCTCGTGCATTCCTTCCATCACTGCTTCTTTCTTCTCAGTTGCTACCCTGATTCACGTTATTACTAGTGTTCTGTTTATTTCTGTTTATATTTCGCATTGTGTTTCTCTTTGTTGTCTACAAAGTTGCCAAGTGGATCGTCGCTATGTGGGTTGTTTACCAACCAGTCTTGCTGACCTGCTCTCACATCTGCTGATGGGCTAACAAACTCGTATTGAGTAATTAAAATAGTAAGTAAAGGGAATACTGAATATTTAGACTTCATGTCTTGCACTTTTTACAATTACATTTTATATAGTATTAGAATAAGGCTCCACACCGGTGCTGCGTACTCAAGGACATGCAACACATAAGAGGTTTAAAAGAGTATTTTGAGCTAGATTTTTCTAGGTTTCTAGGGTCTTGTTTGGAGAGTTTGGCCAATTTTGTTAATGCTACTCTTTTTATGTTCTATTCATGTTACTTTATTACTCTATTCATACTACTCTCTATGGCATGCAAAGAGTATAATACATTTTATTCGGCATATGTCACACTCCCATATAGGTTGCCTCCCAACCAGTGAACCGGGTGCTAAGCGTTTAACGATCAATAGGTTACCCGTCGTTAAATCAGTACCTTGGTTCATTGACCAATCACAGGCAAGCCCTCCAAAGCTGAAGCTACTCTCTCTATGTTCTGTACATTCTACTCTCTCTATGTTCTGTACATGCTACTCTCTCTCTATGTCCTGTACATGTTACTCTCTCTCTTTGTTCTGTACATGCTACTCTCTCTATCTCCTGTACATGTTACTCTCTCTCTATGTCCTGTACATGTTACTCTCTCTCTATGTCCTGTACATGTTACTCTCTCTCTATGTTCTGTACATGCTACTCTCTCTATGTTCTGTACATGCTACTCTCTCTATCTCCTGTACATGTTACTCTCTCTCTATGTCCTGTACATGTTACTCTCTCTCTATGTTCTGTACATGCTACTCTCTCTATATCCTGTACATGCTACTCTCTCTATGTTCTGTACATGCTACTCTCTCTATGTTCTGTACATGCTACTCTCTCTATGTTCTGTACATGCTACTCTCTCTATGTTCTGTACATGCTACTCTCTCTATGTTCTGTACATGCTACTCTCTCTATGTTCTGTACATGCTACTCTCTCTATGTTCTGTACATGCTACTCTATTTTTATGTTCTACTCACGCTGCTCTCTTTATGTTCTGTTTATGTTACTTTATATTCTGTTTATGTTACTTTATGTTCTGTTTATGTTACTTTATGTTCTGTTTATGTTACTTTATGTTCCGTTCATGTTACTTTATGTTCTGTACATGCAACTCTCTTTACCTGCTTTTATGAGCTTTATTGCTCCAGGTTGGCATTCTATCCTGTCTCCCTCCATATATTCCAGCTTCATTTACACGAAACTTATTCTCAAACCCTATTAAAGTCCCTCCGAGATACCCTGCAGCCTTTTATTATCTTCTTTAGTTTGTCTTTTCATTATATTAGCATTAGCCTACAACAAAAAATATTTAGGTGTTTTGCTGAAGAAATATTTCAGGACATTCTTGTGGTTCGTCTGAGTGTTTAACTTCCAAGTTGCCCTTGTGTACCTGTTTCCCCCTCTCCTTAAATAGTCTATTATTATCCTTTAATATCGACAGGTTCAGGTCCTTTAATCTCTCATCAGCTCCGGGACTAGTATTGTTGAGAATCTCTGCAATTTCTCTACTTTCTTAAAATGGTTCATCTGAAGCGGATTCCATGTTCAATACTCTATGATGGCCCTCACACACGTAGGATCATAACTATGTTCACAACCATGTTCATACTATGCTCACACTATGCTCACACTATGCTCACAACGATGGTTGCCACTATGTATGCTCTGAGCTAAACTCAAAATGGTGCTTGTAACTATGCTTACACTATGCTGACATCTATGAACACAACGGTGTTTGCCACTATTCTCTGAACTACATTTGTAATTGTGCTTGCAAATTTGCTCAAAACTATGCTGACAGCTCGGTCCTTCTTCAGTGAGGTTTTCAGTAGACACTTGTCTGATCAATCTTGTAGTTTGTCCAGGTCCAGGTCTCTCTCTCTCTCTCTCTCTCTCTCTCTCTCTCTCTCTCTCTCTCTCTCTCTCTCTCTCTCTTTGTTGATGATTCCGCCTACATTGAGTACCTTCTGGAGATACTGGACTGGGAGTCTGTGGAGCGCTGCGTTGTTTACTGCACTCTCTTCCAGAGTACGTGTTTAGGCGTTGTGCCTCTTTTTCCCTTTCTGTGTGTTTGTATGTGAGTGTGTGTGTGTGTGTGTGTGTGTGTGTGTATGTGTGTGTGGTGTGCGTGCGTATGTACGTATATAGGTTTATGTATGTATGTATGTATATATATATATATATATATATATATATATATATATATATATATATATATATATATATATATATATATATATATATATATATATATATATATATATATATATAAGTATATATATGCATGTATATGTATATATGTACTCACCTATATGTGGTTGCAAGGATCGATTCACAGTTCCTGGCCCCGCCTCTTCGGTGGTGTGTATATATGTATATATATGTACGTACGGACATGTATGTGATTGTATAATTGTATTTTAAACCAAAATGAAAATATTTTAACATGTTACAATCACTGATGATGATTAACGAGAGTGTGGATCAATGATGATTAACGAGAGCGTGAATCAATGAAGGTTAACGAGATCCTGGATCATTGATGGTTAACGAGAACGTAAATTAATGATGGTTAACGAGAGCGTGGATCAATGACTGTTAATAAGAGCCTGGATCAATGAAGGTTAACGAAAACCTGGATCACTGAAGGTTAACTAGAACGTGGATCAGTGCTGGTTAAGGAAAGGCTGGATCAATGCTGGTTAACGAGAGCCTGGATCAATACTGGTTAACAAGAGCCTGGATCAATACTGGTTAACGAGAGCCTGGATCAATGTTGGTTAACGAGAGCCTGGATCAATGCTGGTTAACGAGAGCCTGGATCAATACTGGTTAACGAGAGCCTGGATCAATGCTGGTTAACGAGAGCCTGGATCAATACTGGTTAACGAGAGCCTGGATCAATGCTGGTTAACGAGAGGCTGGATCAGACATGAGCCTCATCACCCAGTGCTAGCGCCTACCATTATGCTAACGTGATTTACCCAGATTTACATGTGATTTACAGTGATTTACATGCGTTTCGGAAGAGTAGCCTTATTTACATTATGAAGATTAACGAATAAACCTTGCGTAGTGAATTAAGTTGACGCCGCACTGCATGCTGACGACCAATCACAGCCCTTGGATTGGGTTGCTGAGGACCAGTGTTAACACAGGGATTGGGTTGCTGAGGATTGGGTTGCACGGAGATACTGAACACCACAAATGACGTAGTTGAAGTTTTGATAATAAAAATCGAGAACCAAAACTTAGTCGTCGTGGTTGTATATAAACCACCAGATGCAACTTCCCATCAGGTCAAGGAACAAGTGTCAACACTGACTGATGTCTGTTAAACCTCCCATCCCCAGACATCTTGCTGCTTGGCGACTGCAGTCTCAGACATACAAAATGGAAGAATGTAGCAAATAATGTTGACAGGTCACAAACACACATGAGCTGCAGCTCAGACACACATGAGCTGCAGCTCAGATGACAAGTCACACACACACATGAGCTGCAGCTCAGATGACAGGTCACACACACACATGAGCTGCAGCTCAGATGACAGGTCACACACACACATGAGCTGCAGCTCAGATGACAGGTCACACACACACATGAGCTGCAGCTCAGATGACAGGTCACACACACATGAGCTGCAGCTCAGATGACAGGTCACACACACATGAGCTGCTGAATTTCTGCAATGAACACACCCTAAGTCAGCAGATAGTGGAGCCAACAAGACTGGAGAACACACTTGACCTTATTTTCACAATTAATGAGGACCTGGTAAGAAACATAACAATATTAAAAACAACTAATTCAGATCACAATCTAACCGAAGTCCAGACTTGCATGCACAGGGATCCTGATCAGTAAAATGCGTACAGCTTCGAAATTGTCTTCACCAAATTCAACTTCAACAACAACAACATCAATTGGGACCAGGTAAGCCGTGGGCAGATGGATCTTCAACTTTCTAACCAATCGAACACAAAGAGTAGTGGTAAACAGAGTTAAATCGGAAGCTGGCATAGTGAAGAGCTCTGTTCCACAAGGCACAGTACTCGCACCCATCCTGTTCCTCATCCTCATATCAGACATAGACAGATGTAAACCATAGCACTGTATCATCCTTTGCAGATGATACTAGGATCTGCATGAGAGTGTCATCCATTGAGGACACCGTAAATCTCCATGAAGATATAAACCAAGTTTTCCAGTGGGCAACAGAGAACAATATGATGTTCAATGAAGACAAATTCCAACTACTCCGTTATGGAGTGCAGAGTAGCGTGACGTCTTTCATCCCGAGTAACGAATAACGTGACGTCACTCATTCAGGGTGACGAATAACGTGACGTCACTCATTCTGAGTAATGAAGAACGTGACGTCACTCACCTGAGTATGAATAACGTGACGTCACTCAACCTGAATATGAATAACGTGACGTCACTCATCATGAGTATGAATAACGTGACGTCACTCATCCTGAGTATGAATAACGTGACGTCACTCATCCTGAGAATGAATAAAGTGACGTCACTAATCCTGGGTATGAATAACGTGACGTCACTCAACCTGAGTATGAATAACGTGACGTCACTCATCCTGAGCATGAATAACGTGACGTCACTCAACCTGAGTATGAATAACGTGACGTCACTCATCTCGAGTATGAATAACGTGACGTCACTCATCACGGGTGACGAATAACATGACCTTACTCTTCCTGAGTAATGAATAACGTGACGTCACTCATCCTGAGTATGAAAAACGTGACGTCACTCATCATGAGTATGAATAACGTGACGTCACTCATCATGAGTATGAAAAACGTGACATCACTCATCATGAGTATGAATAACTTGACGTCACTCATCCTGACCATGAATAACGTGACGTCACTCATCCTGAGTATGAAAAACGTGACGTCACTCAACCTGAGTATGAATAACGTGACGTCATTCAACCTGAGTATGAATAATGTGACGTCACTCAACCTGAGTATGAATAACGTGACGTCACTCTTCCTGAGTAATGAATAACGTGACCTTACTCTTCCTGAGTAATTAATAACGTGACGTCACTCATCCTGAGTATGAATAACGTGACGTCATTCATCCTGAGTATGAATAACGTGACGTCACTCATCCTGAGAATGAATAACGTGAAGTCATTCATCCTGAGTATGAATAACGTGATGTCACTCATCCTGAGTATGAATAACGTGACGTCACTCATCCTGAGTATGAATAACGTGACGTCATTCATCATGAGTACGAATAACATGACGTCACTCATCATGAGTATGAATAACATGACGTCACTCATCATGAGTATGAATAACGTGACGTCACTCATCATGAGTACGAATAACATGACGTCACTCATCATGAGTACGAATAACGTGACGTCACTCATCCTGAGTATGAATAACGTGATGTCACTCATCCTGAGTATGAATAACGTGACGTCACTCATCCTGAGTATGAATAACGTGACGTTACTCATCATGAGTACGAATAACATGACGTCACTCATCATGAGTACGAATAACGTGACGTCACTCATCCTGAGTATGAATAACGTGACGTCACTCAACCTGAGTATGAATAACGTGACGTCATTCAACCTGAGTATGAATAATGTGACGTCACTCAACCTGAGTATGAATAACGTGACGTCACTCCTCCTGAGTAATTAATAACGTGACGTCACTCATCCTGAGTATGAATAACGTGACGTCATTCTTCCTGAGTATGAATAATATGACGTCACACATCATGAGTATGAATAACATGACGTCACTCATCATGAGTATGAATAACGTGACGTCACTCATCATGAGTACGAATAACGTGACGTCACTCATCATGAGTATGAATAACGTGACGTCACTCATCATGAGTATGAATAACGTGATGTCACTCATTCAACAAAGACATCGCGGCTGACTTCTTCTCAAAATTCAACTGGAATTTAATTAGTGGTATCATTGACGATTTTTTGTTGACTTGTCAATAGATTTTATTTTGAATTTCTGGATAATCGGCGAAGCAGAGAAAGCGATGAAATGCTCCTCTCCCTCCGCAGTGGCTACCACCAACAGCCTGGTGGGTCAGAAAGCGGAGTTTCCGAAAATGGTGTAATAAAAAAGTTAATGGACGCAATTTATTTTAGATAATGTCTGCAAAACGTATTTTAGATCTGCTTAAATTGATTCAATATTTTTCAGTGTCAAGAGTGTTCTTTCCTTAAATGACCCACTCGGGTCTAGCTCTTCGATTACGAGGTGTAAGAGCCTCCTGGTGGTGTAAGAGACTAATGGGTGGTGTAAGACACTAATGGGTCGTGTAAGACACTACTGGGTGGTGTAATACACTACTGGGTGGTGTAATACACTATTGGGTGGTGTAAGACGCTACTGGGTGGTGAAAGACACTATTGGGTGGTGTAAGACGCTACTGGGTGGTGTAAGACACTATTGGGTGGTGTAATACACTACTGGATGGTGTTAGACACTACTGGGTGGTGTTTGACTCTACTGGGTGGTGTAAGACACTACTGGGTGGTGTAAGACACTACTGGGTGGTGTAAGACACTACTGGGTGGTGTAAGACACTACTGGGTGGTGTAAGACACTATTGGGTGGTGTAAGACGCTACTGGGTGGTGTAAGACACTATTGGATGGTGTAATACACTAGTGGATGGTGTAAGACATACTGGGTGGTGTAAGACACTACTGGGTGGTGTTTGACTTTACTGGGTGGTGTAAGACACTAATAGGTGGTGTAAGACAATAATGGGTGGTGTAAGACACTACTGGGTGGTGCAAGACACTAATGGGTGGTGTAAGACACTACTGGGTGGTGTAAGACACTACTGGGTGGTGTAAAACACTAATGGGTGTTGTAAGACACTACTGGGTGTTGTAAGACACTACTGGGTGGTGTAAGACACTACTGGGTTTTGTAGTACACTACTGGGTGGTATAAGAGACTACTAGGTGGTGTAAGGCACTACTGAGTGGTGTAATACACTACTGGGTGGTGTAAGACATTACTGGGTGGTGCAATACACTACTGGGTGGTGCAAGACACTACTGGTTGGTGTAAGACACTACTGGGTGGTGTAAGACGCTGCTGGGTGGTGTAAGACTCTACTGGGGGGTGTAAGACACTACTGGGTGGTGTAAGACACTACTTAGTGGTGTAAGGCACTGCTGGGTGGTATAAGACACTACTGGGTGGTGTAAGACACTACTGGGTAGTGTAAGACACTACTGGGTGGTGTAAGACACTACTGGGTGGTGTAAGACGCTGCTGGGTGGCATAAGACACTAAGGGGGGTATAAGATACTACTGGGTGATGTAAGACACTTCTGGATTGTGTACGACACTGCCGAGTGGTGTAAGACACTACTGGGTGGTGTAAGACACTACTGGGTGGTGTAAGATACTACTGGGTGGTGTAAGACGCTGCTGGGTGGCGTAAGACACTAAGGGGGGTATAAGATACTACTGGGTGGTGTAAGACACTACTGGGTGGTGTAAGTCACTACTTGGTGGTGTAAGACACTAGAGGGTGGTGTAAGACACTAGTGGGTTGTGTAAGACGCTGCTGGGTGATGTAAGACCTGCTGGGTGGTGTAAGACACTACCGGGTGGTGTTAGACACTTCTGGGTGGTGTAAGAATCTACTGGGTTGTGTAAGACACTACTTGGTGGTGTAAGACACTACTGGGTGGTGTAAGACACTAATAGGTGGTGTAAGACACTAATGGGTGGTGTAAGACACTACTGGGTGGTGCAAGACACTAATGGGTGGTGTAAGACACTACTGGGTGGTGTAAGACACTACTGGGTGTTGTAAGACACTACTGGGTGGTGTAAAACACTACTGGTTGTTGTAAGACACTACTGGGTGTTGTAAGACACTACTGGGTGGTGTAAGACACTACTGGGTTTTGTAGTACACTACTGGGTGGTATAAGAGACTACTAGGTGGTGTAAGATACTACTGGGTGGTGTAAGACTCTACTGGGTGGTGTAAGACACTACTGGGTGGTGTAAGACACTAATGATTGGTGTAAGGCACTACTGGGTGGTGTAATACACTACTGGGTGGTGTAAGACACAACTGGGTGGTGCAATACACTACTGGGTGGTGCAAGACACTACTGGGTGGTGTAAGACACTACTGGGTGGTGTAAGACTCTACTGGGGGGTGTAAGACACTACTGGGTGGTGTAAGACACTACTGGGTGGTGTAAGACCCTACTGAGTGGTGTAAAGCACTGCTGGGTGGTGTAAGACACTACTGGGTGATGTAAGACATTTCTGGGTTGTGTACGACACTGCTGGGTGGTGTAAGACACTACTGGGTGGTGTAAAACACTACTGGGTGGTGTCAGACACTACTGGGTAGTGTAAGACGCTGCTGGGTGGCGTAAGACACTACTGGGTGGTGTAAGACGCTGCAGGGTGGCGTAAGACACTAAAGGGGGTATAAGATACTACTGGGTGCTGTAAGACACTACTGGGTTGTGTAAGACGCTGCTGGGTGGTGTAAGACAATGCTGGGTGGTGTAAGACACTACTGGGTGGTGTTAGACACTTCTGGGTGGTGTAAGACTCTACTGAGTTGTGTAAGACACTATTTGGTGGTGTAAGACACTACTGGGTGGTGTAAGACACTACTGGGTGGTGTAAGACGCTGCTAGGTGGTGTAAGACGCTGCTGGGTGGCGTAAGACACTATGGGGGTATAAGACACTATTGGGTGGTGTAAGACACTACTGAGTGGTGTAAGACACTACTGGGTGGTGTAAGACACTACTGGGTGGTGTAAGACGCTGCTGGGTGGTGTAAGACACTGCTGGGTGGTGTAAGACACTACTGGGTGGTGTTAGACACTACTGGGTGGTGTAAGACACTACTGGATGGTGTAAGACGCTGCTGGGTGGCGTAAGACACTATGGGGGGTATAAGATACTATTGGGTGGTGTAAGACACTACTGGGTGGCGTAAGTAACTACGTGGTGGTGTAAGACACTACTGGGTGGTGTAAGACACTACTGGGTGGTGTAAGACACTGCTGGGTGGTGTAAGACACTACTGGGTGGTGATAGACACTTCTGGGTGGTGTAAGACACTACTGGGTTGTGTAAGACACTACTTGGTGGTGTAAGACACTACAGGGTGGTGTAAGACACTACTGGGTGGTGTAAGACACTATTGGGTGGTGTAAGACACTACTGGGTTGTGTAAGACACTATGGGGGGTATATTACACTACTGGGTGGTGTAAGACGCTGCTGGGTGGTGTAAGACACTACTGGGTGGTGTAAGACGCTGCTGGGTGGTGTAAGACACTACTGGGTGGTGTAAGACGCTGCTGGGTGGTGTAAGACGCTGCTGGGTGGTGTAAGACACTACTTGGTGGTGTAAGACACTACTGGGTAGTGTAAGACACTACTGGGTGGTGTAAGACGCTGCTGGGTGGTGTAAGACGCTGCTGGGTGGTGTAAGACACTACTTGGTGGTGTAAGACACTACTGGGTGGTGTAAGACACTACTGGGGGGTTGTAGAAGCTCGGAAGATCACGCAATGATTTAAGAAATTTGTCAAGTTTTCTCTTGAAGACAGCAAGAAATTTGTTTGTAATTCTGTTTACGCACGCAAGGATGATGTTGAAGCCTCTTGCTTTCATATTGATTTCGATGTGCAGGATTTTCCAGGTGTATAATGTTATGTGTTTTTCTCGTCTTGGGTCGTAGGATCACAATTCGATGGAGTTTATCCTTCCCAGTACTTCAATGGCTTGACTGAATCTACGGTTTCCTGTTCTT
>WNWK01014146.1:0-52547 GCA_009830355.1 Cherax destructor | reverse complement strand
GATCAAAGAGTACAAACCATGTAATCTGAAGACTTGCTAAATAAAAAAAAGGTAAGAAAACCAGCAGGACGGGAAAACAGAAAAGGCTACCGGGGTGGGGGGGGACGATATATTTCTTTACACTGATTCAATGAAAAAGAAAGGGGCAAATCCAAAAATCTTGGGAACACATCACAAAGTGTCAGAAATATTCTTCCAAATGTAGTTACCGACAATAAATGAAATGGACCACTTTAGCCACCAGAAACTTTGGCAATTCCGATGGAGATAAATCATATAAAATTTTCCCGAGGGAAAAAATGGGCAAAAATGTAGTATAATGTTTTTTTATTGACGGTTTCCCCCACATTGGGGCGTCAAGTCACAAAGAATCTGCTTGTGACTTAAAAAACCCACTGGGGGGGGGAAAGATCAATAAATACCCCTTTATACTGCATTTTGTCTTTCAGCCTTTGGAAGCCTTCATCAAAGGCAGATGACAAATGTATGGTGGAGAGGAAAGGTGAAAGCAGACTCAAGCGAAAAGAAACAAGATTTAACGGAAAAGACAAAGCTAAAGAAACGAAAATAAAAGATTACAATGATCCAAAGCAAAGTTTACGATCATTGTGGAGCCTCTGAACAAAAGGCTTGACACAAAAAAGGCTTGACACAAGGCTTGACAAAAGGGGTTACAAATTTTACAACGACACAAGGCTTGAAAAAGGCTTACCAAGGCTTGACACAAGGCTTGACCGGCTTGACACAAGGCTTGCACAAGGCTTGCACAAGGCTTGACACAAGGCTTGCCGGGGGAAACCGGCACAAGGCTTGACACAAGGCGACAAAGGCTTGACACAAGGCTTGACACAAGGCTTGACACTTCAAAACGGCTTAACACCCCAAAACTGTTAAATCTGCTACTGTGTTGGGTAATTTTTTTGCAAATAATGAGGAAGGCTTCGTCAACTTCCAAATTTCGTTATCTGGATTGATACAGTTGCTCACCCCATTCATAGATGATCGGGTGAACTGCGATGAATCACACTAGTGTACTAGTGTACGCAACTATTAACTGCAAGAAATGGCATCAGTGTTCCCAATTGTATTTCCAAATTTCCCCAAATTTCGCAAACGTATATTTTCTAGCAATTTCCAAATGAATAATGTATAAATTGCGTCACTGCCCTCAGTATTTTAGTTTAGTTAAGACTTTGATGGTGGTGGTATTTGCAATTGCTATTCTGATGTTGCATAAGGAGATGGATTTAGTTATGTTCTCAGCTAAAATGATGCAATGAAATATATTACAGACTTAAGGTTGGTTTCAGTGCTGATTATGCACAAATCTCTCTAAAACCCGAGAAAATTTTAAGTGAATTTTTTGGAAAACAAACTTTTCTAATCTCTACTAATTCTGTGAACGTTGAAAAAAAACTTTTTCTCCTCAAGTCTTTATTGCTGGTGTGCTTTCGATATACCGGGAATTTTGTAAATGGTTAGGGGATTTGCGAATTAAGATGTGAAGGGGGGGGTTTTTGGCCCTTTTATGTCTTCCAAGGACTGAAAGGACGTCTCTCCATTACGTTTTTCTAATAGACCCCTGATGCCCATCCTCCTGGGGACGATAAGAATGGGATATAATGTAGCCATGTTATGTTACGGGGTATAAAAACCAAACACCGACTTCATATATTCCTAACACATCGGCGAGAACTACGCAAAGGGTGAACCCATTCCATGTTCTAACACAAGGACTTTCCTTAGCTGAAGCAATTTAATTTTACACACAATAAACTGATTTTTTTTTTTTTTTTTTTGGGAAAGAAAGTTCTAGACTGTCTTCACTATTTGTGGTATAAGACATGAACTTCCTCAGGGGGCACCTTCGTGCAAAAAAGTTTCTTCCAAAAAAAACCAAAAAAAACACAGTACAGTACTGGAACAAATACAAATAACCCCAAAATATTAAATTATGACACGCTTTTTTCAGATTGGGCCATTAACTAGTAACACTAACACACGAAGGAGAGGGGCCAGTATGAGAAAAGGCGAGACGGGACAAAAAAGAGGAAGAAAGAAGGGGGTGGATAATAGTGGTAGAGGTAATGCTGGTAGTGGAATATTAGTGGAAATAGTAGTGGTAGTGGAGGGAGGGAAAATAAAGGGGAGGGGATAAGAGACAAAGGGGGGTGAAGCTAGGCAATAGTAGTGGTATATTAGTTGAATAGTAGTAGAATATATATTAGAATAGTAGTATATAGTAGAGAATAGTAATATTAGAATAGTAATAAGTAGTAGAATATAGTAGTAAAAGGGGGAGAAAAAAAAAGGACAAATAAAAGGAGCACTGCAGAAGAGGTAATGGTCCACGGGGGGCGGGACAAGAAACTGGGGAAGCTGAAGGACAGAACACACTTAGGGAAAAAAAAACAAAAAAATATAAAAAGAAGAAAAAAGATCAGGTCAAGTCCCCAGTTTTCCGAAAAATGAAGGCATCTACAGAGACAAAGCCAGATTAAGATTTATATTGGGAAAGTTTATATGGGAAGTTTAAAAAGCCCACTGTAAAGGTAGACATTTTTGTCAGAGGACCAAAAATAGCTTGACCGTGATCTTAACATGACAGAAAAAAACATCGTTGGCGTCGGGTAACACTTTTGCTCCTTAAGTCCGTCAGAAAAAAGGCGACCATTTTCTTTAAGGTATTGAAGAGAACGGGGGAGCAGGAAACAGAGTAGACTCCGGAAATAACACAGTAGAGGTACGAATAATTACTGCGAAGGGTGTTAACTTTGTGAAAACTAAGTTTAGTCTAAGGAACGGAGAATTAAGATTCGAAATACTGGAAATATGGGAAAGGCAAAGGGGGGTTTTTACAAGAGTACAGAGTTTGGGGAGAAGTCCGTTTGAGTGAAAAAACCCGAATTTTTTAAAACGGAAGAGTAGCCAAGACAGAGAACGAATTGCGGAAAGTGAAAAATTTTGAGTCAAGAAACTAAAGGGCACAAATACGGAGAGCACGGAGAAATAATAACACTTTTCCTGTGGGGGGGCATGGTAAAATAGTAGTCAATGTGCATGCCACGTACAGGCTTGCAAAAACGGAAAAAAAAAAGCCAGCTGTGGACATGTATATAAAGGAAAGGAAGCAAAAATTTCCCTTCAGCTTTAAACTTGATGGAAGGAGCAAGTGTTAAGGGCATCGAGCAATGGTTGGAAGGGCTAGATTCATGGGGCCAAAAAACAAAGATGTCACATACATAGCGGAGCCGAGGGGAAAGGGGGCACACTAGTAGGAAGGAGAACATTTTCGAGGTATTCCATAAAGGTTAGCAAGAACAGGGGGTCATAGCAGCACCGAAGGTTTGAAAAAAAATTAACGAAAGGATATAAGATAAAGAATCAGGGGGATGAAATAACCTTTCATTGGCCCTCTCTTAGAAAATTAAGATCAAGAGAGACATTGGTAAGAGGGACACTCTTACAGGTGAAAGAAAATGAAACGTTGAGAATCTTGAGATTGACGGAGGTGAGCAGGAGAAAAAATCCAAGAAAAGGGGGTGAAGAGTTTTGGCCAGCCAAAAGGCAAGAGAATAAAAAACAACCTCTGGAGGAAATGATGGGAAGACCATAGAAATAAGGCAAGAGGGGGAATAACACGGAAACGTTGAACTAAATCAAAGTCAGGAGGACAGAGTTTGGGAGAGAACCCAAAGTTTTTGCTGAAATTTCCCTCTTGATGCGACCCAGGGGTTGGAAACGAGAGGAATTTAGGTAGGGGAGTAAAAGGCGGCTTCATTCAGCTTTTTTGGAGGTAATCCTTAGTCAGAAAAAAGGGATGACAATGTTTGTATTAGATTTAAGAGAAGAAATGGTGAGCTGATAACGTCAGGAAGGTGGTAATTTGAACAATAGGCTATCAAGAGCAGGAAGGACACGAGAAATGGGCAGGGAGGAAGATCAGAGTAAGACGACGAAAGGAATCAAAAGAGGTAATCAGGTCAAGCCAGCGTGAGGGTAAGTGACGTGGCAAAGGAACGACTAAAACCAAGAAGTTCAAGCTCATGTTGGCATAGTGACAGAAGACATTAGTAACACAGTAAAAATTTAGACCAAATACTATCTGAGATATGACGCTTAAGTTTCTGTAGTTTAGTATTTAAAATTTTGCGAATTAAGGCGAGAGTGTAAAAAAACCCCAGAAGGTTACAGAATCTTATGGGAGTGAAGAAGGGGGCAAGTTGACGTGACGGAGAGTAAAGGGCGCCATCAACTTGAGACAGAAAAAGTTTGAGTTGTTGAAGGGGAGAGGGGCAATCGGGAAAGGGGAGGCCCAAAACAAGAATGGGTAAAAACTTGTTCAGAAAGACAGTCCATAAAAGCTGCTTCCGACGCCTGAAACAATGGCAGCCCCATCGAACGAAAGGGGGTTTTTAAAAGGAAGAACTTTAAAAAATGTTGGAAAGAATAAGACCACCTTCAGGATCCAAAAGAAAAAAAACCCGTACCGTGGCTGGAATACACAAATAACCCGCACATAGGAAAAAGAAAATCAACGTTTCGGTCCGATTATACCATTGACTAGTCACACTAACACACAAAGGAGGAAAAAAGGTTATAAAACAGGGAGGACAGGACGGGAAAAAAAGAAAAAGTAAAAAAGGGGGGTACAGTTAATGCTTCTTTCTCCTAAGTGCGGTTATTTTGGTAACGTTATTTCCCAAAATTTCCCTCTCTTGTTCCTAACGCAGGTTTTTTGATTCAGTTAGGTTTCCCCAAAGTGTTTCAGATGGCGTTAAATTTGGGTTTTCCCACAAACATAAAAAATTTTTGGGTACGACCCTCGTTTACTTTTTAAAGGCATCAAGTCGACGTACGGGTTTGGGTTTTGGTGCTGGGAATCATGTATAAAAAATTATTCCCCCCGGGGCGGTTGTAAAAAATTGACGCAAACTGTAAAAGGGCGTTTACTGCGGGGAATTACATGTAGTAGGATAATCGGTTTATTGGAGAGCGAAACATTACTTTGGGAAAACAAAACCATACCCTTTTGGGACGAAATGTAAACTGGGAAAGGGGAAATAATTTTAATGTCCCGGGGTAATGGGAATCCATCACTTCAGTTTCCTCAGTAAAATATCTGGGAATCCCCCTTTTACCCCTGCATGTCAGGAGAATTGATAGGGAACAGTGTAGAAAAAAAGCAATCCAGACTGAAATTCCTCAAGACAAGCACAGTGTCACCTACTGAGGCTCGCAGGACCCCATTCTAGCCCCCATACAATGTCATGATATTCTCTTCTGGGACTCTGCCTTGACAAAAAAAAAGAAAGATAAATTCAAATCACCCAGAACAAAATGGTAAGATTCATCCTGGACCGGGACCAAAGAACATGTAGGGCGGATGAATTACAACAATTGGGAAAGCTGAAGATTGAAACAAGTTAAACAACTTGTTAAATAAGTTTATAAAATTGCTCAGTGTCCAGAATATCTTGCTGGGGGACAACTGTGAGGGAGAAAGCACAATTTTGTAGTACTCACAGTCATGGCCAGGCTTCAAACACCTTTTTTTTGTAGAAAAAAGGAATGGAACAGACTGCCTGCACATGTCAAAGCCATAAGAGACCAGTTCAAAAGTAAAAGAAGAAAACCCAAAAATGTACCTAATGAATGTAGCGACAGAAAGGGAGGAGAATTTTTTTTTTATTTTTTTAGCTAACACACATGTAAATGTAAATAACTATTATTACCTTATTTTTAGTATATATCCTATATAGTAAAATAAATATATCTCTACAATGTAAAAATTTTAAAAAAAAGGCCCCCAAGGGAAATAAGTCACTTCTATTTTTTGGGTTATCCCAGGTTTCTAACATGAACTGTATTTGTGCCAAATAAACTTATTATCCTAAACATTCCGTATGTGTTCATTTACCTATCCCCTCTGATGGAAAATGTAGTCAAAAATACTGATGAGTATACTGAGACCGAAATTATATTAAAAATAATTATTTATGGTTCTTAGGTTGTAAATGCTACTTAGCAGATCGACTGACGTTTTGGGAGTGACCAGTGTCAAGCAGGACAAGGAAGGAAGGCCGACTATATATTTCAACTGGAGGAAGTCTTTGTGGTATAATGCTTCACCAAAAGACATATACAAACTGGAAGCACAACCAAAGGTGGTAGAAGTGCTTCATTGGCTCAGAGCTATCTGAAGCACAATTACGGTGAAACATGAGGCTTAGAGTGCCAATCTGGTTTACCTGGAGTTTACCTGGAGAGGGTTTCGGGGGTCAACGCGCCCCCGCGTCGATTCGAGACCAGGGATTAAACAGAGAGGAACTGAGAAAGTCGGGGACTTCTCTTGAAAGTGAGATATTTTTATTGTTATTTGGGTGGATGGTCTGATGGAGAGTGGATACTGAGCTTCAGATTCCATACCCTTGTCATATATAAACTGATATGTATGTATAAACCAACAAAATAATCATGGTTTTGAACTCTTGAAAATCTCAGACTATTTTGGCCTTCGAGAAACATGAACCATATCATTTATTTCGTCAGCTAATAAGATAAAGAGTACAGATTGGCCTGCGTAAAGATTTATCCAAATTTTTTGGCCACAACGCTGGAATAAACCATATTAAATAATTTGATATATATGAAGCATTGAATGTATCATTAAAATTCTTTTAGAGAGTTCTTTTTCTGTTTCCATTCTATATCTCAATAGTGCTCTAAAGTTACCTTCCTTCCAATACTATCACATTTAGGATAATCATTTAAATCATC
Source organism: Cherax destructor (assembly GCA_009830355.1). Taxonomy (NCBI): domain Eukaryota; kingdom Metazoa; phylum Arthropoda; class Malacostraca; order Decapoda; family Parastacidae; genus Cherax; species Cherax destructor. Next base: position 45,767 of record WNWK01014146.1, on the reverse strand, counting down.
ATCTCTATGTCCTCTAAGTGGAATATTCATTATTCTAAATATATTTTTTACGATAATCTTAACTATTTTTTTATTTTACTCAATTGAGTGTAACTTATTTTATATTTGATATAATTTCTTTATCATGGTGCCGAGCCGACAGAGAACCTCGACCTTCACTATTCACTTCGCCTGGACCCCCAGTCGCAGAGATGAATCCGCACAACCCTGGAAAGAACGGTACTGTTGTTGTGCGTCTAAACTTGTGCACCTAACCCGGCTGATACCGACACATACCATTTAGTGCTGGTCAACATGGAAGATCACACCCTTAAGAAGTATTGGGATGTGGTCCACCAGTCCTTAACCGAATCAAAGAGAATTTGGTTTCCTGAACAAGCATCCCATGTCTCCAAGGGACTCGCAAACTGCAACTTTCTCTTCTAGCGTTTCAATTTGGCGATCCAGAGAGGCAACGCCTGCCAGCACATCCCGGGCTTCCGAGCGGCGTCTGAGGAAGCTCCACTCCCACAACTTAGGAGTTTCCACATACTTTGCAATTTTGTATCCATGTTAATTCCTCAACACAACTGTATCTGTATGTATTAGCAGCAGCAACAGAAGTATGTGGGAGAAGCAGCAACAGTAGAAGTAACAGTAGTAGTAGTAGTAATAGCAGTAGTAATAGTAGTAGTAGTAGTAGTAGTAGTAGTAGTAGTAGCAGTAATAGTAATAGCATTAATACTTGGTAGTAATAGCAGTAGTAATAGCAGTAGTAACAGTAGTAATAGCAGTAGCAGTAATAGTAATAGCAGTAGTAATAGTAGTAGCAGTAGTAATGTAGTAGCAGTAGTAGTAGTATTAGTGGTGGTAATAGTAGCAGTATCAACAGAAAAAATAGCAGTAGCAATAGTAGCAGTAGCAACAGTAACTAACAATAGTAACAGTAGCAAAGTAACAGAGCAACAGTAGCAATATTAACAGTAACAGTCCTTTTTAAAAAAATTCTTTTAGTGTTTAAGGACATTTTTTCATTCATGTTAATGTCAAAATTAATAATTTTGTACCAAAAAGATCTTAGAAAACTTACCACTAACCTTATTATAACAAGCTCAATTTAATTAAATCCAATTAAATATATTTAAGATAGTTTAATAATTTATTAATAAGCAAACACAATAGAAATATATATTTTCTCGTTAGGTTCGAATGATTTTTGCGAAATTATTGCATACACAAAAAAGAATTTTTCGCTTGCCTTATTCAGCAGAAAGAGCATTGTTATTTAAGCCAAAATGCTTTCGCATTATTTTCTTCATCCTATATGATATTTGTTTCTCTTGATAAATAAAAATGATATCCATCCTTACTGAATAATTTTCAAATATTAAGTGATTTTACAAAAAAAAAAAAAACTTCTTTCCAGTGGCCCACCAGGATATGACCCCTTGACCCCTCCACACTGGCCAACAGTTAGTAAACCCCCCTGGCCCAATCTCCAAAAAAATAATAAAAGAACGTATATCTTTTCTTATATTTTGTAAACAACCTGCTATAGTTAGGCAACATAACAGCAGGAACTGAATAAAACAAGTGAAAAGTCATGAAAATGGGATTTAGGTTAGAATACCAGGTATTGTGGCAAGACACAAGGAAGGTCACACCAAATATCTCGCCAGAAACAAATTAGCTGAACGCGTGGGAAGTCTTACAACTGTAATAACTGCTATTAGAAATTTAAGCCGAATCGCTCGAGTTTATACATTATACATGTCAGGTCAATTATAACGAGGCTGACCACACTTAGTCAAGCACATAGGAGTTGGGGAGCTTACGACGACGTTTTCGGTCCGACTTGGACCATTTACAAAGAAGTCACACTAAGAAAGATAAGAGAAAAGGCAACCAGGCTTGTCCTGGAAGCAGGAAATGAGCTATGATGAAAGGCTGGGCAATGTGTGTCCTCACTGGGAAAACGAGAATCATGAGAAATATTTTTCACGATATCCAAGTTGTCAAAAGATATACTGAAAGAGAATGCTCGACATGTGAATATCAATTTCAAGGCTGCATAACGAACCTGGTACCCAGATGAACCAGACGTATTTTGAGAAAGCACAGTGGTGTGTAAGGGTGTTAAAAAATAGTGGTATTTATAAGATATTTAAAAAACTTCATAAATCGTTTTAATTTATAATAGGAACAAGAAGCTAGGAACCAACAGCACTACCAGATTATAGGGACAGAGGAGCTGGAGCTGTCTCTGTAAACATCCTCAGTGCAGCAAATCTACCTTATCAAAATCTTTGCGGGGTTGAAAAGAAAAGTCCGGAAGAATTAACCATCACATCACTGGAGAAGAGAATGATTACAGGAAACACTGTTCGACGCACAGTACCCAGGGATACACAAGAGACTTTCATGAGGCGCACATCAACCAAGTAAGCTGGGGTACATCCCTTACGGGCGCCTGTGTAAACCTTGGATAGCTTTCGTGACACATCTAAGTAGGAGTCATTCAAGACACTGTACAGTGTGGCACACTGTGTACGTCAGGCTCATATTGGGTATGCATGCCAGTATACGAGAACCCACACCTGGTCAATCACGTCATGAAATTAGAGAAAGTGCAAAGGTTTGCAAAAAAGACTTAGTCCCAGAGCTAAAATTTATGTCATACGAGGAGAGTTAAGGGGAAATCAACCTAACGTTACTAGAAGACAGGAAGAATAGGGAGGACAATTACGACATATAAAATCTTGAGAGGAATTGACAAAGTGGATAGGGACAATGTTTCAGAGATGAAACACGGCAACAAGAAGTCGCTGCTGGAAGACAAGCTCAGACGAGTAACAGGAATGTGGAAGTATTTGTTCAGTCATCAAGTTTTCAGGAAGTGGAACAATCTGGAGAAGTGATGTAGAGAGGCAGGATCCATATATAGTTTTAAGAAGAGGTTCGATGGCTTATGGAGAAGGAAGAGTGGACATAGTAGCGTCAGCGAAAGGCCGGAGCTATGAATCGACCCCTACAACCACTGCGATCAGAGAGTCTCAAAACTCCAGACCAGAGTTTGGCACTGGGCCAGCTAGCTTCAATAAGATTCAATGAGACTCTCTGTTACCCCTAGGCGCCGACTTATATTTACGTTACATCATAATTACGCTTCACACGGATACACCGGAGACAGGCGAGTGAAGCAGTTGAAGAAGAGCGTCACCAGTGGACAAAACACACTATTGGAAATAAGTCATACCTATAGGTTAGTCAAGTGTTGAATTTCCTGTATCAAGATTTGAAGACGTTATACAAAAATTCTAGCTGTGCAGATATATATACTATCAAATCCGGGGTCCAAGCTTCATGCCAAATACAAAAACCAATAAATGAAGTATACATACAAAATGCTTCAGTTGAAACAATACTTCAGGTCGGGGTAAAATAATGCGTTAATGTACGTAAAGTTGGCTGAAATTTCACGTAATTAAGTTAAAAATAACTTTGGGTGAGAGCTTATTTCCTGTTTATCCTTGCAAGCAGACCCGGCTGGAGGAGTTATTGATTTACCTGTGTCAGTACGTATCTACTTTTCATTTATACACCAGCGTTGATGCATTTTAACCAAATTATTCATAAAAAAAATACATGGAGAGGATGAAAAATATCGCCAATAAGATAAAGAAAAAAAAAACATGAGGAAGACTCCACACTGACGTAGTATCTTAAATCACTATCCAAGAATTTAGTCAAAACAAGGAAGCTGCAACACATCCGAACCACTAACCAGAAACTGAAGAATGAGACACTTATTCAACATTTTGCCATCACTTTATTTAAGAAAAATTTCCTCTATATTCTCAAATGTTGCAGGCCTTTCTTCAACCTGTCAGTTTCTAAATAATTTATCACTTTCTTGATTGTTATCCAACACAGCAACAGGTCATAGTATGGAGAACACTGCAGTAGGTCTACTGACCCATGGAAGACAGGTTCTTCTCGAACCCGACTTACCTGACATCACTTCGCTCGTCTCCATAGATCTGTGACTTGATAAAGCCCACTGTGGGCGAAACGTTGTGTCTGCATTTGTGTTTTTTACCATCTTGTCGGTACCTTATAACAGTTCCCTTCCACAGAGCCAAAAATATGTCTTATTTTAAGTTATTCCAAGACTGTCATGTAAACACTGATAAAACAGAGTGTAAAATATGCAGTCAACCTTATATCCTTGCACATTACGTTAATAATAATAATATAAAAATATTTTTATTTACCACTACAAGTACAAGGTATACAAAGGCTAGCTGACATCAATGACACTATATATGCTATTATATAGAAAAAGCCGCTTGTTATGCAGAGCATTTCCGGGCAAATTAAGGTCAGTTTTGTCCCAGGATGCGATAGCCCACACCAGGCTCAAACCACACCCAGGTACCCATTTTGCACCATTGGGTGAACATAGACATCCGGTGTAAGGGAAACACGTCCGATGTTTTCACCCCTTCGCCGGGAATCGAACCCGGACCCTCACCGTGTGAAGCAAGAACTTTTTGCCACCAGACCACGGGGCACCGTTAGTGGCTGTTAACTTATTGATGAGGTAACATATAATAGATGAGCTTACATGAACACTCAAAATAACTAAATGGAAATACAAATTACAAATTAATCCTATATTTGCCTGAAATAGAAGTCTTAAGTTCAGATAACGTATTAACTTCAAAATTGTGCTCTTGCTCCTCCGTGTACAGTTATAATGAAAATGGTGTACCATACCAATTAATAAATGGGTGTAAGACATGTACAGCAATTGGGTATCTATTATTGAAGGGTTTCTCCTATACGGTAGGCGTCTTCAGATACAAGGAATAAATATTGAGACAGCAGTAGTCGCGAAGGCAATGATGATGCGATAAACCCGTCAAATTTAAAGCAGTTCTTGGAAATGGTCAGTCCTTCAGCCTGAAGAGGAATTCAGCTTCATAGTCTGAAACATGTGAAGCTGAAGCAACAGAATGAACCTTATATACACTGCCAAAGATGAGATATGGAAGGTATCAAAGACATTTACCTCGCCACTACTGATGTGACGTAAATGGCTTTGTGATGTAAATGGCTTTGTAAATGGCTTTGTGATGTAAATGGCTTTGTGATGTAAATGGCTTTGTGATGTAAATGGCTTTGTGATGTAAATGGCTTAGAAAACCGATAGTGAAGAATGAGACTTGTGCAACATTTGGGAATCTTTATTGTGGAAAAGTTTCAACAATAAAGATGCCCAGCTGTTGCACCTAGTGCTCTTACTGATCGTCCATATATATGGCGGGTACGGGGGAAGGGGTGCACTAATAAACAAGCTGTTAGGCCACTACACCTGTTTCAAATACTCTTTTCTTTTTCGTGCTTCCTTGTTTCCTGACTACCATTTATATTTAATCTGACATTATTTACCTTTATTTCGTTTTATCAACTGAGACAGCGTTTCAGTATTCAACCTCTAACTTCTCTTATTATTATACCCCGACTCTATTGTGATCGTTTACGAAGTTCTACTTTCGCAGCCCGTCATGAGGCCAGACCCTGTCAAATACTGGATCAATCAGGTTGTTGCTTCCGTCCTGCAGACCTATAACTATCACAACCTTGCTGATCCATTTTGCTGATCCATTTGGTACTTGTGAAAACTTGTCCTGTTTACTTTTTAAAATTTCCTTTTTAACTCAATATTTCTATATTTACTGGTAGAAATCGTGGAACACTAAGCTTAACAGTTTTTATGGTCACCAAAGGTAAGTTTTTTTTTTTCTTTTTCTGACTTGATACTCTACACAGCAGTAATAAACGTCGCTCTATCAGTTGGGTTCCAGCCCATTGTGAACTGGTCAGTAACCAGGTTGGAGAGCTCATGAAACAGCACGCCAGAGGGGACAGTATTTATGAGTGCCATTAAGAATACAGCCAAATCTTCAGCTCCTTAGCCAAAATTTCTTCATTAGTCTTATTTACAACAAAAAAAAAATGATGTACGAAAAATATACACATTAAATAACACACTAGAAAGCAATTCCCACCACATTCCTTCCCATTATTAAGTAGACAGAACCAAGTTTAATCATTAAAGCAGAACTCAATACATTACTTTAAATTGAAAAACATTTCTCAACAAAATAGCACAGTAAATCAGCCAAATAAACTCGCAGTATTCAGCAGTTAATTATAGCCATGTAGCGTACGCAGACATCCGTCTCAAAACCGATCTCGAGATGTGTATGTACTTAGGTGCAGCCGATATATTTATAAGCCACAACGTTTTCCCACCGCAGATGCTTGTAGCTCCTGCGTGGGGAGAAAGCCTGGAGTATACCTGGAGAGGGTTTCGGTTGTCAACGCCCCGCGAGCTCGGTCTGAGACCAGGTCTCGTGTTATTAACTGATGTGTTCGAAGATTAAGACATGTGCAGCAGTCATGTATCTATATTGATGAAACGTTTCGTCTACACAGTAGGCTTCTTCAGAGGGAGCAGTAGTAGTGAAATAAAGATGATGTAATCAGTCCATCAACCTTGGAGAAAAAGTATTTGAGGTGTGGTCAGTCCCTCAGCCTGAAGAATTCAGTTCCATTCAGGCTGAATTCTGGTTTATATAAAAGTGAATAGAGGACATTTACTCTTGTCAATTTTTCGACGAACTCTACTGCTTAGTAATAATTGACCAGGGTTGAGAATTTGAAGCCGATCAGATAAGACGTTCTAAAGTTATAAAGTGAAAGCTTTGCAGAAAGTTGGTGGTAGACGAGAACACTGTGCCAGCACTGTACTAACACTGTACCTAACACTGTACCTAACACTGTACCTAACACTGACATCTAATATAATTTAATGTCTGATGCATCTTACAGCCAAGAATCGTCCCCATTTAGTCCAGTTTGTGTACTGACAAATTTGTTAATATATTAATTTTCTTTAATGAAAGTTGGAATCACTGGAACGCTGGTGATAACTGCAGAATGACTCTTCTTATCGGTTTAAAATTTTCCACTCCGAGTGTTCCCGTTGTTACTGGGATCTTGTAAGTTCCAATTTGTCAAGTTAAATAAATGGTGATATTGATTTCCTTCAGTAATGAATACCTCGTCTCGTTTACTACAAAACATTAACATGAGAATTCCATCAGAAGGAAGGCAACCAATAAGCTAAGACTCTTCATGTGTAGAATTTGCAAAAGTAATCGTTTGATTCGTAGCAATTACTTGAAAGCTTTTTATATAGACTTTAACTTGTGTAAATTTTAAATTGCGGGTTTAAGTAAATTTGGTTTAATGTAATTAGAAAAATGCTTCATCTGGATTGGCCAAACACACAAGGGTTAGTGTGTATTTTGGTGTTACATTTGGGCTTTTATTTGCCATTGTACCAATTTTAAAGATTTTTTTATCACAGTGGACTTAGTCATAAACTGTCAAGAACATATTTTCTTAGAGGATTGTAGATAAGCTTAAATGAAATAGAAATGCAAAAATAAAAAACGAGAAATATTGAAAACTCGTATTTTTATCTATTTTTTTTTTTAATTTCCACTAGTTTAGTGAACCCTTAAATACTGAAGGCATTCAAAGTGGTTAACTAAAAACATATTTAGCCTGATTTAAGAAGAATAAATATTTCTCAATTTTACACAGAGTCAAATGTTCACCTACACACTTCAGTATCACAATCCACTGTCGTCAAATTTGAAGGAATATTCTTTCAAAATTTGATGCTAAGAAACAGAGGGTTTGAAGTTATCGGAGTTATGCAGGATGTTGGGAAAGGGTTGAACAACTTTGGTCTAGGCACCTGCAGATGACAGTTGCTCTTAGAATCTTAGCCCAGTTACCATGCATCTGTATTCAAATTTTCAATCCCCAAACCGATGAGGTTTTCTCATATTATAAACAAAATAAAAACGAAAGTCGGAATAAGAAAATAAATTCCAGCAACCTCTTAAAGGTTTCCATCGGGATCCCTAACAAGGTACAGGACAGGCAAGTGTAATTTTTTCCAAGCAGGTGTTGTCTGGAAACTTTATACAACTCCATGCGTTGGTGGAGGCGGCGTGATATTGGGGATGGTGGCGGTGGTGGAGGCGGGGATGATATTGGGGATGGGGGCGAGGCGCGTGATATTAGGCGGATGGTGGCGGAAAGGGGGCGTGATATTTGATGTGGCGAGGCGGCGGGATATTTGGTGATGGTGCGAGTGGTAGGCAGCTAATTGGGATAGTGCATGTGGGGGAGCGGCGGTAATTGTAGGGGATTTTGGCGGGGGTGAGCGCGGTAAAATTGTGATAGTGGGGGTGGTGGAGGGGGCTAAAATTGGGGATAGTGCGGTGGTGAGCAGATAATTAATGATGTGCGGGGGTGGGGGCGGGGGTGATATGAGTGATAGTAGGCGTGGTGAAGGCAGTAAATTTGGATAGTGGCGGTGGTAGAGCACGTGTAATGATGTGGCGGGAGTGGAGCGGCGTGATATTGGTGATGGTGGCGGGGAGGCGGGTGATATGGGTGAAGCAGGGGGATATGGGGATGGTGAGTGCGCAGTAAAAATGTTTAGTAGTAAATGCGCAGAATTGGTTTGTGGAATGGCAGGATATTGGGGTTTTGGGGGTAGTGGCGGGATGATATGTTTGTAGTAGTGGCGCGGGGATACTGGTTTGGTAGTAGTCAGCGTGTATGTTTGGTGGTAGTAGCGGGGGTGATACTGGTGTTGGTGGGAGTCCCGGTGATATTGGTGTTGGTGAAGTGCGGCGGGGATACTGGTGTTGGTGGTAGTGGCGGGGGATATTGGTGTTGGTGGTAGTGGCGGCGGTATACTGGTGTTGGTGGTAGTGGCGGCGGGGATATTGGTGTTGGTGGTAGTGGCGGCGTAAAACTGGTGTTGGGGGTAGTGCACGGTGATACTGGTGTTGGTGGTAGTAAACGGTGATACTGGTGTTGGTGGTAGTGGCCGGGGATATTGGTGATAGGATGGTGGCGGCGGGGGGCTGGTGGAGGGGTGGAGGGATGGTGGTGGTGGGAATGGTGGTAGGTGATGGGGGGGTGGGTGGGTGGTGGTGGGTGAGTGGTGGTGGAGTGAGTGGTGGTGGAGTGGGTGGTGGTGGGGTGGGTGGTGGTGGGTATGGTGGTGGAGTGGGTGGTGGGGTGGGTGGTGGAGTGGGTGGTGGTGGAGTGGGTGGTGGTGGAGTGGGTGGTGGTGATTACGAACACAGGTACTGAATGGCCTGTGACTTGGTCTTGGCAATTGGAGTAAACAAACTCAGCAGTAGACTATAAAGCATAACTTTGCCTTCCTCAATATATACGTACAAGTATGTACAATATGTACAGACCAGCAGGTAGGAAGTCTGCCAAAAGCTTCCCGACTGATTTAACGACGAATCCTTTTTGATCGTTAACCCTTAGCACCCGGTCCGCTGGTTGGGAGGCAGCCTATATGGGAAGTGACATACACCGAATAAATTTTAACATACTCTTTGTATGCCACAGTGGTGATGGGGTGGTGGTGGGGTGGGGGGTGGTGATGGTAGGAAGGGTGGTGGTGATGTAGAGAGGGTGAAGGTGATGGTAGAGAGGGTGGTGGTGATGGTAGAGAGGGTGGTGGTGATGGTAGAGAGGGTGGTGGTGGTGGTAGAGAGGGTGGTGGTGATGGTAGAAGGTGGTGGTGGTGGTAGAGAGGGTGGTGGTGGTGGTGATGGTAGAAAAGGGTGGTGGTGGTGGTGATTAAGAAAGGGTTGTAAAGGTGGTGAATGTTAAAGGGTTGTGATGGTGGTGATGGGAGAGAGGGGGATGGTGGTGATGAGAGGGAGAGGGTGGTGATGGTGGTATGGTAAGAGGGTGGTGATGGTGGTGATGGTAGAAGGGTGGTGATGGTGGTGATGGTAGAGAGGGTGGTGATGGTGGTGATGGTAGTGGTGATGGTAGAGAGGGTGGTGATGGTTTGGTGATGGTAGAGAGGGTGGTGATGGTAGTGGTGGTGGTGATGGTAGAGGGGTGGTGATGGTAGTGGTGGTGGTGATGGTGGAGAGGGGGTGATGGTGGAGAGGGTGATGGTGGAGAAGGTGATGGTGGAGAGGGTGGTGGATGGTGGAGGGGTGATGGTGGAGAAGGTGGTGGTGGTGATGGTGGTGATGGTAAGAGGGTGGTGGTGGTGATGGTGGTGATGTAGAGGTGGTGGCGGTGATGGTGGTGATGGTAGAGGTGGTGGCGGTGATGGTGGTGGCGGTGATGGTGGTGGCGGTGATGGTGGTGGCGGTGATGGTGGTGGCGATTGATTGGTGGGGCGGTGATGGTGGTGGGGGGTGATGGTGGGCAGCGGTGATGTGAGTGGCGGCGGTGATGTAGTAGCGGCAGTGATGGTGGTAGCAGCAGTGATGTAGTAGCAGCAGTGATGTGTGGCGGCGTGATGAGTGTGCAGCAGTAGATGGTATGTACGAGAGTAGATGGTGGTGCGCGGTGATGAGTGAGTGGCAGCGGTGATGGTGGTAGCGGCAGTGATGAGTGGTAGCGGCAGTGATGGTGGTAGCGGCAGTGATGGTGGTGGACGGTGATATGGTGAATGCGTAGCGGCACAGTGCGGCGCATGATAGTGATATTCAGTGGCGTTAGCAGTGAATGGTATGGTTGCGGTGAGGTGGCAGTGATGGTTGTAGTGAGGGTGGCAGTGATGGTGGTTACGGTGGCATTGATGGTTACGGTGGCAGTGATGGTTGCGGTGCCAGTGATGGTTGTTACAGTTATATCTATTAACACTGATATCTACCAGAGAATACTAGATCAACCTGATTCCCTTTTAGGATCTAGCCCATTTCTAGCTTATAACAGATGTACCAGTAATTGCCCTTCAACTCAGGGGAGAAGAAATACTTGTTATACTTTAAGAAATTATATGAACCAAAACTAATGTGTAGGGTTAACAATATTTACTGTCAATATTATTCTTGGAATTATATAGTCTCCTATCCACCACCAGGTGTAACTATTATATATATTAAATATGTGTAACTTTTATATTAAATATGTCTGTATAACTATTACATATATTAAATATGTCTGTACATTAACTAAAACGTTTCTCTTAAAAACGTTACTTTATTTCCTGTACAATATTATATTTGCAGTAATAAACTGTACCAACTGATATATTACTGCTCTAAATTATATCTCGAAAGTAGTACTAAGAAAAATATTACGTTTGTGTAGTGTGCGGGGAAACTGCTCAAAGTTACTGTCAAAAACTATTGAGGCCCATAATAAACAATATGCAAGTCAAGGAAAAAAGGAGTTGGGCAGGTCATGGCAAAGGAATTGGGCAGGTCATGGCAAAGGAGTTGGGCAGGTCATGGCAAAGGAGTTGGGCAGGTCATGGCAAGGAGTTGAGCGGTCATGGCAAGAGAGTTGAGGCAGGTCATGCAAGGATTAGGCAGGTCATAGCAAAGAGTTGGGCAGGTCATGGCAAAGGAGTTAGGCAGGTCATGACAAAGGAGTTGGGCAGGTCATGGCAAAGGTGGGCAGGTCATGGTAAAGGATTGGGCAGGTCAAGAAAAAGGTTGGGCAGGTCAAGAAAAAGGAGTTGGGCAAGTCAACGGGAAGAAATCTGGATGCGTCAGAGGGAGAGAGTGGTGGGAGAACGTCGGGCTAAAATCTGGACGGTGAAAAAATTCTCCTTTCTTCCTTCCTCATTTCCCACAATCGCCATCACAGAATCGGAAGAGCAAGAGCGCACTCAGTAACATTTAGACTGCAGGGTTCCCCAAAGTGGTCAATATCCCCCCCCTAAGGGTTGATGGGACTATCGAAGGGGGTTGATAAATGGCTGGGGGTCGAAAGGGAAGTCAGTAAATATCTGGGTATGTGCTTTGCAGTGTATGTGACCTTCCACCCCCTCCCTTGTCTCTCTCATCTCCTGTCCGGAAGGTTATATGTTCGTGTAGTATTCCTGTTCACTTCCCACACTCCCTCACCTCAAACTCTGATGGAGATCAGTACATTCTCAATACCCATAGCAATAGAAGTGATGTCAAGGCGTGATTTCTGCGCATTTACTATAAATTCAACATCCTTCCCATTAATAATATCAACAGTTTCAGTAAAAAGGTATGTTAAATCTCATATTTTCATAATTTAAATATTACCTATTTTTTATGAAGTCATTATCTATTTTAGTAACAGTACTATTAGTTAATTAAAAGTACTATTTATTAAATTATTTTCATATAATAAATGCTTGTGCGTCGATGAACAATCTGAAAACTTCATGAGGGGGTCGATGAGCGGAAGTTTGGGGACCCCTGATTTAGAGGATCTAGTTCAGGGATGTGAAATTTTCCTAAACTCTTTGTGCAATAATTTCTCTTATTTGTGTGATGTATAATCGCAAACACAATTTTTCAGAGTTTATCCACCCCCCAGCCCGGCCTGTGGCAGGCAATATTCTTTTAAAGGATTCCGCGTCAGCACTGGTGGTGTGCGGACGTGTTAGTTCTACCTAGCGGATGCTTTGGGCAACTTGATTTTCAGCCAAGATGGCTGCACCTACAGGCACGAGTCAACACTGTGTTGAGCTAGTGCGAGCTATTCTACGCTAATGCAGATGTGCTATTGACGGCCATTCTACTGATACCTATGGCGTGTCGTACGAGGATCTATACGGCATATCAATGAATGGAGCACGCGTATTTTCATCAAATTGCCAGTACGGAGGCGTACCAGTGAGTGGTGGATGGTTATCAGGACCGCAAGATGATAGTCAACATGGGTGTTGAGGTTTGTCTGCATGATGTTTCAGCAACCTACAAATGGGTCAAGGTAAATAATGTTCTTTGAGGCGTGCCCTGAGGATATACTGAGGCCTTTAAGGATTATGGTGATTCATGCTGTGAACATAGGAAAGATGGCGCAGGGCCATATGCAGGATTATTGGGGGTTCTTACTCATTAAGATGAGTTTAGAAACCTATACCATCGTTTGTATTGATGAAATGCTTTCGCACACAGGTTTACATGCATTATCAGGGACAAGTGAAGACATGCAGATTATGTGAGGCAGCCTGGCCATTTGCAGCGATTGTGTAGCGACGAAGATGCTGGGCGGAGAGAATGGACACAGAGCATCTCGATGGTAATGAGCAGAAGAAGGTCGGATGGCAATGATGGTGAGAACTAGAACGGAAATGGGACAGGTGGGACCCAATGGAGTGAGAAGTCGATAAGGAAGAAGAAAGGAACGGCGTCGGATGAAGACAATGAGGACAGGATTTCTGTACAGGGACATGAGAGGAACAGGAGAGGAAAGAGTGATAGTTGAGGAGGACATTCTGAAGGATCTGGATGAGAATCATTGGAGGGAGGTATTGATTTAGTGCAAATTGAGGATGTTGAAGGCAGAAGGACAGGGTGCCACGGTCTATGGAACAAACCGAGAGTGATGGTGAGGAGGCACATGAGGTACAGGTGGAGGTGGAGTACACCAACAGTGTGAGGAGGTGGAGGTGAGATGGATAAATGTGAATCCAGGAAGAGATCGGAGAAAGAGGCGAAATGACGTCATCACTCCGGGCAGCGCCGGGAAGATGGCGTGGACAGCAGTGAGTGAAGGGAAAGGGGCAGGTTAAGAACAGTAGTATAAGTGTTTCACCAGCAACTGTAGTTAGAAAAGGGTGATTACAGGCAGTGCGAAATGGGAAAAGTGATGGAACAGCCGCAACGGAAGGAAGCCAATGCCACTAATTTCAGGTGTCTCACTATGAATATGAATGGCCTCCGACAAGAGGTAAAGAAAATGGAGTTGAGGTCACGCTAAGTAGGCTAAGAATAGATGTTTTTTTCAAGAACATAATTATAGGAGATGTGATTTGGTATTGAAGGGTTATAAGTTATTTGTGGGAAGGACAGACTGTTTAAAGGGAGTAGGTGTGGGAGTAAGGGAGGGTGGTCCCTTGCTTAGGGTCATGGGAGGTGGGGAGGGGACGGGTAGTAAGGATGGATGGAATGTGGGAGTAGTTCAAGTATGTTTATTGGGGTATACATGCCAGCCGTGTCCAGTATGAGGGTGAAGGATGATTTTGTGAGATCAAATTAATTTACGCCTTCGGGGATTGCCTCAAGTGGTCATACTTGGTGGAGACTGGAATAGTGTTATAAGGGTAAAGGATGTGGAGCCTCGGGGTTCAACCAGGTAAAAGATTTTGAGGATTGTGTGTGCGGTAGGGAGTTGTTGATGTGTAGGTTGTGGGGTGATGGTGGAGTATACATTCAGTAGGGGTGCACATGCGGCACGAGTTGATAGAATTTATGTAACGAAGGTGGTGATGGTGGAAAGGTGGATGTGTAGAATGTAGGATTCTCAGATCATAAGGTGTGTAGCTAAGTAGGATGGAGGGCGGTGAGGTATATAGGGGTTGTGGAAGTTGAATTTGTTTCTGAGCAGGTTGGGGAGGGGGATTTTGAGGGGTGGTGGGAAGGATATGGGATAGGGAATAGTGAGAGGTTGGAATGGTGGAATGATCAGGAACCTGCTATTAAAGAATTTTTGTGACTGTGGGTAGAAGGATGCAAGGTATAGGTATGTATCAACGGGACTGGAGGGTTTATTTAAAAGGTAATGGAGGATAGGAGTTAGGGACGAGGAAAGGAAAGGGGTGAGAATGGGTTTGAAAACAAACAATAGGTTCCAAGCGTTGAGGTTCCGGATGCATGGACGAGGGACTATGGGGTGATAGAGTGTCGGAGGTGTACTGAGACAATTCAGAAGAAGGAGGTGATGACGATAGGTGCGATAAAGGAGATGAGAATGGGGGTTTGAAGAGGAATGGTTTTTAAAAAAACTGAGGCAATAGGAGGGGAGGGGGGTATGGTTTGGGGAAAAAAAATTTAGGGGGTGTGGGGGTTAATAGGGAAAGGGGGGGGCTGGGAAGTATTGTTGGGGGGTGAGTGGCAGGAAGGAAGGTAAGTGAATAACAAAAAAGTGTGGGGGGCTTAAGGGCTCAGGATGGGAAAACCCTGGGATAGATGGTTTCCCGGGGGAAATTTTGTTTAAATTTTGGATTGTTGAAAAAGTTAGTGAAAGGGGTTTTAAAAATGAAGGGAAAAAAGGTTTTAAAATTGTTAGAACAGGTGTGGTGGTGTTGGTGCCAAAAGGGAGGAAAAAAAAAAGTTTTAAGGTTTTTAGGGAAATTGGGGGGTGAGCACAGATTACAAGATCTATGCAAAATTCTGGAAAATTTGGTTAAAGGGGGGGTGGGGTCCTGGCTACATGGGGGCAATATGGCACCGGGTAGAAGTATGAGACATGGACGGGGGGAAAATTTAAAGGGGGTTCAAAAGAAGAATGTCTGGGGGTGTTCGGGGGTTTTGGGGGGGCCACGGATGATATGGTTAATAGAAAGGTTTTACTGGGTATTATGAAACGAATGGGGTTTGGGGAAGAGGTAGGATGGGTGAAACAGTTATATGATGAGGCAGTTTGAGATTCAGATAAATGGTTGGTTTGGGGTGGGTCGTAGGTATGGGGAAAGGGTATAAGACAGGGTTGTCATTGTCCAGATTTTATTTGCCCATTCTACGGACCTTTTTATAGGTGAGTTGAGGTAAGTAGGGGTTCAGGGGAAGGGGTCAAGTTTAAGGGCATATATAATAGGTTTCGTGGATGACACAACTCTGTTAATAACTTCTGTGGGAAGCTTGCATTGGATAAGTGATATGGTGGAGAGTGGTTGATAACTGGTATGAAGGCGAATAGAAGCAAATCATTATTGTTGAAGTGGTAGGTGGGTTGGGAGTTTACGTTAGGGGTAAGGGAAGGTTGGACGTGTGTGCAGAGTGAATGTGTGGGATGGTGTTTAGTAATGACTTAGTAAGAGGCCCAGGGAGGGAGAATTCAGGGTAGTGAATAGGGCTTTGGACAGGAGGTTGGGGGGTGTCAGGAAGTAACTCTGATACAAAGGTGATAGTGGTTATGTATTATTTACATCAAACTATAGTTCAGGGCTGGGTTTTTCCCTCTTTGGAGAGGAGCATTCGTAGACTAGAAAAGGCGTTATACACGGTTTGTATGGGCAGAGGTAGGCGTGGCTCCAGTAAGGAGGTGGTGAAGCTAAGTGAAGTGGAAATTTAGGTTTGGTACCGTTGAGGAGAATACTAAGGAGGTTTTGACAGAATTTTGTTAATGGGAGGGAGGGGGTTGGGAAAATAGAGTGATGAAAGTGAGGAAGTGGTGGGGGGGTGGGGTAAAGAACTGATAGAGTGTGAGAGTGTCATGGGTTCCTCTTGGTGTTGCTTTGGGAGCCGGCAGGGATTTAAGTGCGTGAGTTGGATGGGATTAGTGGTAGTGGTGGTGTTGCAAGGGGAGACGTGTATCCTATGTATGGTAGGAAAAAGTATTTGAGGTTGGTTGAAGAAAAGTATAGGTGACTTCGAGGAGTTGAGAATTGGGCTGCAAATTTTTGCATGATACTGGCATCGGTCATCTTTATGTTATGGGAGTTGGCGAAGGATGGGGAATATGCAAGATGTAGGGAATGGGAAACGCCTTTCCACGTTGTATATTTTGTGAGAGATTGATTTTGGTCAGAGTATGGTTGGAGAGGGTTTTGGGTTGGATGGGGGAAAAGTTTCAGTGTTACAGGCTATGAGTTTGGGCTAGAGGAATTCCAGAAGGTGTATGTAGGGCTTTAACCTATATCATGTTGGACTACATATATATGATTTGAATTATGAGGGATATGGATGAAGGCTAGTGTTAGTTAAGGTCTTAGCTGCAGGTTTGTTTAAGACAATCATTGTCAAGAAAATTTATGGTAGGAGTTAGGTTACAAGTGTTCTGAGGTACTTTGGGAAATGACTGTGGAGGGGTTACTCTCAGGTTGAGAGGGAATGAGTAGGGGTTGGGTGTTTAGAGTTGTAACTGCAGGAGGTTGTTTATTTGGGGTTAGATGTGGAGGAAGTTAGTGGAGGGCTGTAAGTATGGAGGTTGCTCTTAGCGTTTTTATTTTGTTTTATGGGCTATGGGTAGTGACCTTCCGTTGCGGTGTGGCGTTGGTAGAGTGGTTTGGACACGCCATATGGTGGTATGCTGTTAGACAAGAGAAAATGTATTAGACATGATTAGATATATACTTTATGGCATTGTATAAGGCCAAGGCAGGTTTTTGTTATGTTTATTAACTGTCATGTAATTATAATTATACTAAATTGTTTAAATATTGGTGACTTATAGTACCCTTTAATACAAGACAGGATATGTTCATCATCTTTGGATGTTTATTGTGTATGGATGGTGTTCTAGCGAATCAAGTTGTGATGAAAGTAATGGTGTATTACCTTGTTGTTAGTACATGTTTTGAAACAATGGTTGGTTTCTTAATAATATGAGTATTACTTTTGACCTTTTACGTATACGTAATTTACTTTTTGCATAGAATAGTGCGTACTCTGGATCTGTATGTATGTTGTATGTAGTAGGTTTTGTGACAGTGAGAAGTTTTTCATAATTATGTGTGTATAATGAATGGCTTTGAGTGGTGACAAATGGTTTTGTATAAATATGTTTCGTGGCATAATAAAGTTATGTTTAATTATACACTAAGTGCCTCAATAGGTAGTAATGTATAGTTTTTGTAAATACCACCTGTTCCATGTTAAATATAGGTGATGTGTTAAAATTTTTAAACTTGTGTGGGAAATTGTTAGTTTTGATATGGCCACATGTCCAGGAGATCAAGTAGAGTTGGTTGCCTGTGGTAGGAGGCAGGGGTTATGATATAATATATATTCATGTTTGTAAGTTGATTGGAAGTCTGAATTTTGGGTTTTGCCCGTTAATGTTTATGGCATATTATTGTTAAGTTGTATTGTACATTGATTTTAATAAAATATAAAAAAAAATTGTAATATAGATTAAGAACTAGTAAGTCTGTCGAAATGTCTAACATGCCCAGGCATACTGGAGCATGCTAACATCCATCTTTGTAATTGTGTCTTTAAATATAAACTGTGTGAATTTTGCAGAGAAATAAATCATCTTGAATCTTGAGGTGCCAGATGAACCAGGCTGTGTTGGATATGTGGGGCAGCGGTCCTCCAGCAGCAACAGCCTGGTTGATCAGGCAAGCACCAGACGAGCTTGGCCAATGGCCGAGCTCAGGGTAGAAATTCAAAAACTCTTCAAGGTATATCAAAGGTAGGCTCGCCGTGATCGAAAAATGACAGCATATTTTGTTGCTCAGGTCAAGAACAACATTTTGGTAACGTTTTATTTTACCTCGAAAACTATAAGACATAGTAATGTTTATTCACACCAGTGACTTTGAAGCATGTGGGATAATCCTTTAATCAAAATATGGGATGCAGTGGTTAGTACACAAAAAAATTGGTGATCTGTCATTGGAACAACCATTGAAGAGATGGCAGTGGTTGCAGACCACGTTGTTGTTTACGTGGGGCCCCATGGCAGTTCAAGCTTCTGGGCCCAAAGAATTTGAGCCGCCACTGCATATAGCGAAGATGTCGCTTGCTCGTCTCCAGCCTTCTTATGTAAGTGAGCTTAACTGTTTTCTTTACCTATCTATTGAGGCAGTAACTAGTCAGTTGTTTGAATACAGCGAACAATTGTTTCCATAGGCAAGCAAAACTAGTCACGAGCTGCTGGGAACAAACACAGCATAGAAACTCACTTGTGCACACAGGCTAAATAACACGTTTATAACGTAAATATGTACACAAGTGGACACTCAACAACGATCACAAGCAAGATAGTGCACACACACACACACACACACACATGCAGGACTACCAAGCAAACACAAGCACACACATGTACACTCATCAACAAACTCCAATTTCTACAGATCAGTTAGCAGTAATTAATAGCGAAGGAGGAGACAGCGGTGTCTGCAAACGACACTCCCAGAACACCCTATCCAGCTGAAGCAGCTATTCATGACTCCTGCATATCCACTCATACATACAGACCTTCATAATAACGTTCAGACATTAATATGTAACGTGGTAATTACTTGAGGTGATGGTATCAGTGACATTTTTACATTCAAGACACTTCTCAGATACATCAAAAATATTTAATCTAATTAAGAAATGACGAATGTTTTGTGAAACGATGACACATCAGTTATTCTTCTCAGAAAGAAATAGAATGGGAAAAGAGAGAAATGTAAGGAAACAGAACTAATGGGAGATTGCTTTAGCTACCAGTAGCTGGTCGATCTAAGCACTTCTCCCTTCTGGAACCTCTGAGTGGCCATTATCTGCTCTTTGTAGTATAGAGGACGAATTCCATTCTTTGCAAATAGCATCTGCATATCTTAAACACATTTTGCCTGTCATCCAATAATAATAATACTAATACTAATAATAATAATAATAATATGTATGTATGTATAATAGTAATAAATAATAATGCGTGAATATCAGTTTGCTGTGATTCGAAGAATCCTCGAGAACTGCATAACGCCAATACTACATTTGTCGCTCCACCTTGGAGTCGAGCAGGCGTGCCATCAGCCTGCTACGAAGCGCGACATGTCGTTTTTCAAATGGTGCAGATGAGTGCAGAATAAACTGTAGTGTGTATTCAGATGATTCCTGAGGCTGTGGTCAGAATGCTCCTGTTCTACTGCCTGCCCATCATAGGCGCACCCTACAGATTGGAGAATGACAGGTGTATGGCATTGGCTTTAAATGGTGCATATAAATATTTGTTACTTACACTTGCCATTGTATGAGAGGTCATTGCCAGGTTTCATGGTCTGTATGGATGTGAGTGGCAGTGATGTGTGTCTTCCGGCGTGTCCAAGTGTACCTCCTGGGTAAAAGTAAACGTCCATTGAGGCAGATGAGCCTGATTTGAGAGCTGTTTTGATATGTATGGGGCAGTACCACATAACGATGGGAGGCTGGTCGAAGGAATGTTTGAAGGTCTGCTGGAGAGGTACGTTCACGTTAAAATGACATTACACTATCCCATGCCATCTATAAGTGGATGAATTCAGGACTCAAGTAATGATCAGCTTCGTTGGTAACATCTTCTGTGAGTTGTGTGGGGCCTATGACCATGTTGCTCTGCAGTGTGATAGGCAGGCGGGTTTGAAGGATGCTGAAGTGGAGCAGAGTCTTCAGTGCAATGTGAGGAGAGAAATGGGATGGCAAAAACCCCTATAAGTGCAGGTTGGAGTGCTGGGAATGGAGCAGGTCTAGTCATTACAGGATGGTTGTGGGACCTTACTGGGGTTTGGGCCCATCGAAAAAGGGGCCCTGGAGGCGTGGGGAGAGTGATGCCTGACAGCCAGGGATATGGAGGCAGCATTTGCTATGGTGTTGCAGGGCCTGTTGTGCACCTCCCAGGTCAGTATTGTATGGAAGAACTGCAGCTGACTTGGAGTCAGCTTGAGAACAGGAGACTTTGTTGTGGTTGGACTCCACAGGCTAGTGCCCATGGCTGCAAGGTGGCTGCATCAGATGGAGCGAAGGGTGCCCATCGATAGCCTCCAGGAGGTGGGTATGGAGGAGGAAAGTGTGTCACGAGAAGAGAGTGGCCAATCTAAATGGACTGATGTGCTAACACCGGCGCAGCATCAGGCAAGATATGGGCAGAAGTAGCGACGAGTGGTGGTGTTTTCCAAGGGACAGAGGCCCATGAAAAGGTGGTTCTGCGAGACTCTGGGGGTGACCGTGGTAGTGCTCAGAAGGATCAATCAGTACCCAGTGCCTAAGGAAAGCACACATTCATTGATAAGGGGATATGCTGCATGACTGGACCAGTTATTCATGACTAGAGCAGAAGTGCAGGGTGCGTGTGTTGGATGTAGTTTCAGACCAGGGTGGTGGACTTAAGAGAGGGAGGACTGAATCACAGGTACAGAGTTACTGGAAGTGCATCCGGTTGCTTCGAGGGGTGGGGAGGATGCATTGCTTGTTTGTGAGACAGGTTGTGGTCAAAGGTGCATGTGGATGAGTTGTGACTTGGTGGGAAAATATTGTGAGCAGAATAAGGGACTTCTATGTTGGGCAGGGGAGGGAGGATAATCAATTTGGCATATGAGAGCATCGGTATCTGGAGGACAGTTAAGGGGTGTTATGGGGAGAGGGGGAGAGTGCGGGTTACCCTGTTGTTGAAATAGAGGGGTTGAGAAGGACAATATCAGGGTTTTGTAAAAATGAGCAGTTTGATGGCAAGGGTATTTGGAGTGGGTTAGAGGAGGTGGTATGGGGTGACAGGCTGTCGGCGTGTGTTCTGCGAGGGCAGGTGTGTCAATGCAGAGCTGCAAATGGTATGGTTGTGTGTGCATGAATGAGGTGTAGGGTAGGGCAGAGTTGGTAACAATAGAGTATGGGCAGTGTGGATGGAGTGGTATGGGTGGTATGTGAGAAATTGGAGGCTTTAAGAATTAAGGAGGTTCTTAGTGCAATGTGAGCAGGGGATAGGGAGGCTTGGTGGTGATATCATGGAGGATGAGGTATGGACTGCGTGATGGGTATGGTAGGGTGGGCACCAGTGATGAGCGGTGCCGGTGGCTTTTATATACACTATTGGGGGATTTAAAGTGTTTTTAGTGAGGTTGTTAAATGTCATGAAGGCAAGGGAGTGTCTTGGGGGGTGCAATGGCTATTATAGTTTTGGTACCAAAAGGGAAATAGTCAGGCGGCGGTGAGGGACTATGAGACTATTTCACTTATGTGTGTGCAGACTATAAGTTTATTGCAAAAATATTAGGCAGTGATTGAAAAGGGTCATAGATAAGGTTATTGTTTGAAGGAGTCAATGACCGGAAGGTCAATGTGCGTGGACATAGAGGTCATTAGAGGTGACTA
Source organism: Cherax destructor (assembly GCA_009830355.1). Taxonomy (NCBI): domain Eukaryota; kingdom Metazoa; phylum Arthropoda; class Malacostraca; order Decapoda; family Parastacidae; genus Cherax; species Cherax destructor. Next base: position 23,928 of record WNWK01014146.1, on the reverse strand, counting down.
GTGGTAAGAGGGGGGGAGTGTGCGCTGGATTAGAGAAGCGGTGTATGTTAGTGTGGAACGTGAAATGTTGTGAAGCATTATGGTGGCAGGGAGTTCGGCAAGGAGATATTAGTGGGTTGGACGGCGTACTTTGTATGGGAGCTCACGTGTGTGTTCAAGGTGAATGAAGTGAGGCGTGTTAGGATGGTAGAGTTTATGTCGGGGAGTTGAGACCCATTTTAGGGCAGTAGGCGTGTGTGGTGAAGCGGAAGGGAGGATCTGGGTGGTGGGAATCCTGGCATAGTGAATTGCGTGGTAACCGGCTGATTCTTGTGGGGAGGAGATGAGAGTGTAGGAGAATTCATGGAGGTTTGGGGAAGCATTAAGGTATGAAAGTAAATGAGGATAAGCCAAGTATGGGAGTGGGGGACTGAGAGGGATGGGCGAAATGTTGGTGAAGTGGTGTTTAGTGGACCAGGTGGTGTTTGTGATGTGGTGGCCTTATGCGGGATGCGATGGAAGCGAGGAGGTTAGTCGGCGGGTATGGCCTAGAGTGTTAGGTAGATTATATGGTTTACTGTTGTCACATCTCACGCTGCACCAAGGGTAACCGTGAATAGTGGATTGCGTGCTGCTATATAGTAAAAAATGGCATGTGACGGCAATGTACCCTTTGGTGCGAAGTGTTTGAGATTGTTGCATAGGCTTTTCGTTTGTTGAGATCAGATTGTGATTGATTAAGAAGGGCGGTGGTAATGCTCCCATTATACGAGGAGGGCTGGGATTTGATTTCTTGGAATGCAGATTAAGAGTGTTTATGTGAAGAGAGGGTACCTGAGGTGGTTGGGGAGGGGAGATAGGCCCTCTGCATGAGGATATAAAAAGTGGTGGGGAGGTCAGGATTTGAGACAACAGGAGACATGGTAAGGGCCTTACTAATTGATGAGATCCGACACATATGAGGAGTCAGGGCGTGAAGATCTTGGGAGGTGGCCGGGAAGTGGAAGGGGGTGCCCTCTGTGCTTGGAAGGACATTTGGGGGAGTTAGGAGATTGAGTACGACCATGTGTGCGGAGGTATTTTTGCACCGCTTTCTGGTTTTACGTAACAGAGGCTTACGGTGGGCCGGGGTGTGTCGAGATTATATGTAATAATAATAATAATAATAACTTTATTGAGGTGTGATGCAAAGAGATACATGGTTGGGTAGACAAGATACATAGGTAATAATGAGATGTGCATGCCAAAGCCTATATACTGTGCGTGCACGGGCATTGAGAGGGAAGATGAAACTGCATTCATGAAGTGTATACTTTGGCAGGCGTTACATGTTGTGAATGGTTGGAGTAGTATGGTTGCTTTAATGGGGGAGATTGTCGAGTATTGAGGGCGCTATGTTTGAATGTGGGTGAGTGGGGGTGGAGGTTCAAGAGAGCAGTGGGTATGGCGTACTTGAATTTTGTTTTTGGCCCCGTGGGCTATGAGGGATAAAGAGGTTAGTGAACGATAGATGGCACTGGCAGCAGGCTTTATAGGATATGAAGTGCCAAAAATAGGGACTATAGGGGAGGTGGGTAAGGGATTTTCCAGTGAGTTTACAGAGTTTCAACATGGGGGTTTGTGGTCTTTGCTGGTGTGTCAGGGGTTTGACGGGCTGTGGTCTCCGGTGGGGGAAGTGTGTGTGACAATGACTGTGGTGCACAGGAGATCGTGTGGTGTGAGAGATCGAGTTGGTCAGCACAGGGATTGGGGGGAGTATCACTGTTTGGGTGTATGTGCTTATGCGCCAGAAGTGTGAGGAAACCATATTTTGTCCACACAGATATGCTGTATGGTTGTATTTATGTCACGCTTGAGTTGTTTGATACATAGCCGTGTTGGTATCGAGACCCGTTGGGAGTCTCAGAGATAATAGTATGGTGTGATAGGTGTGTGCTTTGTGGTGACAGGTTTATGTAGGGTGACTTGTATTTCTGCTCACAGGTGCGTCTAGCATGGGTAAGCAGGTGTTATTTATTGTGATATGTGTACCGACGATGAATTATATTGTTTATAATGATTTTGTTGTATTTCTGATAGTAGACACTGATTTAAGGTATTGTAATGTACGATGGTTTCCTACGAGTTGTGGTGTGTGTTTATTGCCCATTCTCTAGTTTCTCAGGGGGCTGTCTAAAGACAATAAAAGAACACAAGCACACAAAGTTTGAAGCCTTTCACAATTTATATTATTTAATTATCAGTAAGGTTGAAACCAATCGAATGAGGCATTCTGAATACATCATGAAAAGTATTTCATTTTTCCCCAGTTTTTAACAAAAAAAAGAAAAGAAATTCAACGTACACAGTTACAAAGTTGCTCTATGCAAGTTTTTGAGTTAATGGTTTAATAAATATGCATATAAAATTTAAATACGTTTTTATATAAACGTTGTTTTTAAAAAATTACAATTTTCTACAATTATGTATAGATCACAGAGATATTTACACACATAAGTACATTATGTAAATTTTAAATATAGATAACCCATAAAGTCAAAACGGATATATTTCTGAACGGAAGAGACATTCTCATATTCTTTCACGAAAACAATTGGGGCTCATAAAGACGGCCTTTCTCAGCCGGAAAGCAACGCGAAGCTTCCTGACACCTCAGCACTAAAAGCTTATCAAGGATCCATTCTCCTGTTATTGCTCAAAACGAACAAACGTTCGCACCTTCACAGCCTACACCCCCGACACTCTTCATCCATTTCATGAGTTTATTCATATTGAGGTTTAACACGGTGAAGAATCCCTTTTATTATAATCAGAGCGGCAAACCAGTAAGGATCTTGTAACGCGTAACGTGATGCATTCAGATCTGATTAAAGGAAGGGGTCCCTCCCTTAAATGTTACTCATGGCATCAAGTGAAAATGCAATAATGGGAATTCTACTACACCTTCTTTAAAAATTAAAAGTGGCAAAAAACCTATTATTAATGACCTTCTTAGTAGCATACACGAGTGTTTGGGAGGGAAGCACTTTAAAAGAGCCTTTTAAAAGATATCACATGAAGCCAATATCAGATATAAAAACCCCGGTATATCTGGATAATTGATTGAACACACTTTCATTTGGGAATAGTTCAGCAGCTGTTTTGAAGAAATGACTCTTGTTTGTAAAAATTTGTCCTGTAAAAAACTAATTTCACATTCATTTTACATCTTATGAACCTAAAGAGCTCAGCCTGCCCCCGTTTATGTTAAGTCTCCAACAGGCCACATAAACCTCCTGCAAAAAAAATTGCAATATGGACAACACTATTCAACCGTTGTTTGATGTGCCTTCTGAACAGAGGCCATTCAACAGTGCCAACACTGCCAGAAGCTACATACCTAGTTAAGTAACAAAACGATAGGTAAAAGTCTACTAGTATGTTCATTCCATGGACTGCAGCCATAGTCATTCTACAGGTGAGAATTTTTGTTCATGTAATAAGATCACAGTAAACAGGTGATCACAATATATAACAATCATTGGGAAAAATAGTGAGCTTCATATTTTCACAATGGTTTGTTCTGCATTTTCGTTCATGTTAGATGGTACAGTTCATTACACTTTTGTCTGATTCAAAAAGAAATTTTTTGTCATTCTTGATGACTAAAGACAAGTGCAACAAATAAATCTCGTTATTGCGACATTTTCTCCCATAATAGGCTTCTACAGTCAACAAACCAAAAAAAAAACACTGGGACTGTGAGTAAATTTGTTAATCAGTCCATCTGCATTTTCGTCGAACTACCTTATATATAATCTATTTCATACTTTTAAAGTATATGTCTCAAATCTCAAGGGAATTCTTATGAAAAACCCTTCTTTGAAAAATAAAGGTCAATACTGTGGCTGGAATAACAAGAATAATTCACCCCGGAGGCTGAAACATATGATGCGTTTGGACCGATTTGGACCATGATCAATAATCAGAGAAGTGCGAAGAGAAGGGATAAAAAATATATGTGAAGGGGTCGGAGGACAGGAGTGGTAGGATGATAGTAGGGAAAAAGCAGTAGGGGCAACACTAGTGGTTGTGGTTAGTAGTAGTGGTAGAAGTTGTGCAGTGGTATAGGTGGAAAAAGAAGGTGGGGTGGTGGTAGTTAAAAAGGGCAGAGGGTAAAGTGTTAACAAAGAAATAGTAGGCAATAGTGGTTGTTTTGTTTAGAATGTATAAGGGTTAATGGTCTTGTGCGTAGGCAGACTGTAAGTGCAGATTTTCCCTGGGTATTTTTTTCATTTTTTTTAAACCAAATCAATGCTTGGTAAGCATTGACAGACTACTCCACTAAGTTATTTAATTTCTAGATTATATTAGGATCTGTACTACAGTTGCAATTAAGGTGAATCAATAGGTTTAAAAACAATCCACTCATTTCACACTGAAGAAATGAACTAAGTACTTAGATATGCATATTATTTGCACCACACTCCTGTTTATTCACACAACTCATTGCACAGATGTTTACGATGAAATTATCGGGGGAGTTAAATTTCCATAAATGCTCCTCATATTCTTGTGTCGAAGAAGGATCAAACATGGCAACTTGTAATCGACTGCATTAAACACAATTCCAGTACAATTCCAGAGTTTAATTTTGTCTATTCAAGATTCCTCCAACATTTCGCTAGGAATCTATTTTTTTCTACACTTGACAAACAGAACAAAATGTTGACCATGATCTCTAGTCCAATAGGTCATTATCATTTGAACAAGAGAACCATTGATTTACATTGTTCCCTGGTTATTTTTAATTGTTTTTTGATGACTATTTTAAAAGTTTCCTGGTTTTGTTTAGATATCATTGCTATTTCTGAAAATGATATTTCATATTTGATTACACTTGAGAGGGTACTGATCGATATTAGCAGAAACTAATCCAAAACCGAATTAAAGACGTTTCTGGGCCATGTAATAACACAGAATGACATCAAGAGATCTAATTCTTTGCTCTCTGAAATTCACACTGTTTTCTCTTCTGTAGGGCAGGTCGGATTCAACAACATATATTCCCAATGTTTCCATAACAATCACTGCAGTCACTAACCCCCTTTAAAAAATGATGTCCCTTTCAAGCAGAAGGCTGACCAAGAATGAACATTCACTTGGGCAATAAGTTAACATCAACCCCAGTTCAGTAATTCCTTGACTTACCTGTTGTTAAGTTTCCTAATTTCATTCAGTCCACTGATGCCAGCGAAGATGCCAATGGCGCCATCTTGTCTGGGAAATCTACAGGAAAGCAACAGAAAATAACGTTCACTATTGCTGTTCTTTCCATGGTAGAATATTACAAATGAATGACTAAGATGGAATGTCTAACACTTGTCCGGAATTTGATCACCTCATCATTCACAGTATTCACAGATCCCATGTCCCCGACAAGATCATCTGTTAACAAATCTATTTCATGTAAACTCGATTATTTGTGTTTATTCTTGAAGGATTAGAGACCAGAAGACCAGTTTGTTGCAGGAAAGTAAAATATCTCCCCGATGCATTGTTCCTTCCCATCACATTCTTAGCAACTGTTGATTTCATTACTGTTGATTGACTTAAGCATGATCAACAGTGTCATTCTTCTTGATCACTATATAGTCCCTACTTGACCATGTTTATTGTGTCACATTTGGCTTCATATAGTCTTATTTGACGGCACAGAATTCGTCACTGTCAGCAACAAGGATGAAGTGGGAAGATCCAGCTGGAATTACTAAGGATACCATCGACATGTTGTTAGTGTATTACGATAGGCAAAATCGACTTGAGAAAGTAACATTGACCATATTGCCTAACCTGGTCTCCTGCTTATACCGAGTTTACTTCCACCTCCACTTCCACTTTCATTTCTCCTTACAATCTAATCACTGATCCTCGTCTATTGCTTTTGGTGCAAACTAATCATCCACTGCTGCGACACTGATCGCTGTCACATCTTGGAACTAGCAGTCAATACCAACAGGATATTCAAAAGATTTGGGCCCATTAACTAGGGGGCAAGTGAACAAACTCACGTGTAAATATGTAGATATTACATATCCATTTGTTATGTTGTTTTGTGATTTGTAGTAAGATGTTCTAGCCTTTAATTTGAAATATTGTTGTATAATCATTTGTTGCTCAGTGCAAAGGCAAAGAACTCCCAAGTGTAACACGCTGATATGCATTTCCACTCTTAATACTTCAGATGTGTAGAGTATCCATTGCTACTTCACGTCTCTCCCGACTCGTAGAAAGTGCCATCTCAATTGCGTATGTGCAGTTTTACCAAGACCTCTTATATGTAAAAATACTTATGCTCGCTGACTATGAAGGCAACTTGCCGATTGAAAAAACTTGATCCACGGAACAACATAAAAAAGTCTATCATCTTGGTCGTCCCTGCAAACGTCTCCGTCACCAACATCATTCCCATGATCCAATACATTCTCGCTGGCATCACAGAGAAGTGCTGCTTTGTTGTGTATAAAGACTGTGACTTCCTTTGCTTCCCCGCCGCCTCGTCGACGCTTGTGTCCTCTTTAAAAAAACCTAGGTACTGTTGTAAAACAGTCAAATGGGTAACTGATAAATGCACCATGAACAGTAGTAATCTGGCTGTATTGTCATAATCGCAGTGGATACCCGTTTCAGTTCACGTCCAAAACATTTTTTAACGCCTTTTATCCAATATTTATGTTTTTTTTTTTGCGGTATGTTATAATTTTTATGGATATAAGGCAACTAACTAACGAAGGTAACCCAACCCCAAAACACCTTACCTAATAACTAACAGAAATGTGTTGCAACAGTATGTGAAGAGGGACCTAATTGGTCGGGGAACAGGTTGGTTGCAAGTTCTTCATCCCTGTCCTTCCGCACTCCTATTTTTTCTTCCAGAGTTGACGGCGTTGTATCGAGTTTTTCATTATGCCTATCAATTTTCTTATGCAGCTATAGAGGTAATTCATCACGGATAAGGATAGCAAAGAGGTCGTTTTTATTCCACATATCATTTCCTGGAGTGGTCGAGTGAATGTGAGTCCAGGCGGAGTGAATGTGAGTCCAGGCGGAGTGAATGTGAGTCCAGGCGGAGTGGATGTGAGTCCATTCTGTGGTAGCTAGCGAATGCATTTGGTATTAGCTTCGTCCATCAAGCATTCAGACACATGTAGGTAACATTACGCCAGAGCTTGGGACAGCACTCGTCACTCACTGGTTCTCATTCTTGCTCCACTCAACCAGTCAGCCTGGGATCTACATATCACTGGACATACCTGGTCTGATAGCGCGATGATGATTGCGTATCATTAAGAACAAATTAAACCAGTTGCAATTCCAAGTTAGTTTGTATTTAACCGCTCGAATATGCTACAAGCTTCCACTACAATAATATGATATTTAGCGGTCGTTTCTGGACCGATCACGCACACACACACCACACACACACACACACACACACACACACACTCACACACACACACTCACACACACACACCGTTTCTGAGAGAGGAAGCAGAGGTGCTGTGTGTACCACTAACCACAATCTTCAACACATCTATCAAAAGAGGGCAACTTCCTGAGGTGTGAAAGACAGTAAACGTAGTTACCATCTTTAAGAAAGGAGACAGGCAGGTAGCATTAAACTACAGACCAGTGTCACTGACATGTATAGTATGCAAAGTCATGAAGAAGCTTATCAGGAAGAAACTGGTGGAGCACCTAGAAAGGAACGAGCTTACACACGATAATCAGCACGGTTTCAAAGGGGAAAAATTTTGTGCCATAAACTTACTGGAGAGAGAGGGGTGGGTAAACTGCATTTTCTTGGACTGTAAGAAGGCTTTCGACATAGTTCCGCACAGGTGATTAGTGCAAGAGATACAGCAACAAGCACTGTATTGCAGGCACTGCAATGGATCAGAGAATACCTGTCAGGAAGAAAACAACGAATGATGGTACTTGACGAGGTGTCAGAGTGGGTGCCTGTGAGGAGCGGAGTTCCACAAGGATCAGCCCTAGGGTCGGTGCTATTTCTAGTGTGTGTGAATGACTTGACGGAAGGGATAGATTCAGATGTGTACTCTTTACAGACGACGTGAAGGTAATGAGCAGAATTAAAATGGATGAGGATCAGGTACAACTACAAAGGGAACTGGATAGGATTCAATCCTGGTCTAGCAATTGGCTCCTGGCATTTAACTACAAGTGTAAAGTCATGAAGATTGGAGAAGGTCAAAGAAGACCGCAGACAGAGTACAGGTTAGAGGACCAAAGACTGCAAACCTCACCCGAGGAAAAGGATCTTCTGGTGAGTATATTAACAAATGCGTCTCCTGTGGTGCACATCAACCAAATAACTGATGCAGCATATGGGGGCCAAGACTGTACACCAAGTACGTCAGGCCCATATTGGAGTATGTAGCAACTTTATGAAACCCCACACCTGATCAAGCACGTCAAGAAATTAGAGAAAGTTCAAAGGTTTGCAACACGGCTAGTCCCATAGCTAAGGGGCATGTCCTACGAGGAGAGGTTAAGAGAAATTGATCTGACGACACTGGAGGATAAGAGAGATAGAAGACATAATAATGAAATATAAAATACTGAGAGGAATTGACAACGTTGATAGAGACAGAATGTTTTAGAGATGGGTCACATCAACAAAGGGTCACAAGTGGAAGTTAACGACTCAAATGAGTCACAGGGATGTTAGGAAATATTTCTTCAGCCATAGAGTTGTCAGGAAGTAGAGCAATCTGGAGAGTAATGTAATGGGGGCGGGATCCATACATAGTTTTAAGAAGAGATTCGATAAAGCTCAAGAAAAGGAAGAAAGTGGACCTATAGTGACAGTGAAGATGGAGGGCTAGGAGCTGTGAATCGACCCATGCAACCACAAATAAGTAAGTACAAATAAGTGAGTACACTCGTGCACACACACACTGACAGCCGCAGGAGTAACAGGATCGTTTGCGATCGCGAATATTTAGTAGTTTTCTTGCCCACCAAAGCATTACCAGGATTGCCGGAAGTTGTTAGTGTCAGTGAACAACCTGAGAAGTGATACACGACCTGACCCCAACCAGAAAAAGGAGGTGAAGGTCACAGTTACATAAAATAATTTGAAATCAGTGCCACGAAAGAGAGGGGAAGGCCGTAGGCTGAGGGAGAGGCAGGAAGTATTGACACATTCCAATACCAAAATTAAACCCAGAATAAGTGCGACCAAGATAGGAAGTAAATGAGATAAGGATAGCTGAGTTAGTGTCAAGTGTATACAGGAAATATAGTTTCGAAGAAACAGAAGAGGAAGCAGGAGCCAATGCGAAGCCGCAATGCGAAGCATCGTGCATCGGAAAGCATTGCGCATGAGGGTGCCAGACGTCAGCTTCAGCCAGAGTAAAGTACAGAGCCTCTTTGTGGTTTTATGGGGGAGCTGAGTCCGGCCCTGAATTACTGATAGCTGAAGGTTAATATCCCTGCTCCTGAAATCTGAATATCATCCTAAAGCATTTAACACTTAATATAAAGGAACAAAGGAACTGGTGGAGGTTTAGTAGGACCAGGAGGCAGATGAGTGGCGCGCGCAGGTGCTAAGATCACTAGAATACTCTTAACATTTGTTTATTCAACAAATAAGTAAAGTTATTCAGGTTTTATACGAGTACAGTGATAGGATATCGCACAGCAGCATACGTGTAGGGAACTAGGAAACCCAGCAAGTCAGGCAGAGTGAAATATTTGAATTAAATCAAGAAAGTGAGGACAGGAACACGCACACACGCAACCACAATTAGGTGAGTACAATTAGGTGAGTACACAGTTAGGGCTACAGCAACCACAATTAGGTGAGTCCAATTAGGTGAGTACATAGTTTGGGCTACGAAACCTGACAGCTAACCCCCATTCACCGATCCCCCCGCTCCTCTCTCTCTTGCTATCTCTCTCTCCCTCTTTCTATCTCTATATATATATCTCTCTCTCTCTCCTCTCTCTCTCTCTCTCTCTCTCTCTCTCTCTCTCTCTCTCTCTCTCTCTCTCTCTCTCTCTTCTCTCTCTCTCTCTCTCTCTCTCTCTCTCTCTCTCTCTCTCTCTCTCTCTCTCTCTCTCTCTCTCTCTCTCTCTCTCTCTCTCTCTCTCTCTCTCTATCTCCCTCTTTCTATCTTCTACCACCTCTCTCCCCATCCTCTTCCCCCACTCGTTCCCTCTCTCTTACACTCTCACTCTCACACACTCTCTCCCTCGTCTATCTCCATCTTCCACTTTCTATCTCTCTCTCTATCTCCCTCTTTCTATCTTCTACCACCTCTCCCCCTCCTCTTCCCCCTCGTTCTCTCTCTCTTACACTCTCACCCTCACACCCCCTCACACACACACTCTCTCACATTCAATCTCTCACACGCTCACACTATCTCACACACTCTCTTCACTTTCCTGTCTTCATCCTACTATTCCTCCAACCCACCTCTTCTCACTCCTTCCCTATCCCCTTGCTTCTGCATGCACTTCCCTTCCCCCTTATACCCCCTAACTCTCCAATCACACACACACACAGGGTCTCACACAGAATAGAGACAAAAGTACCTGGCCAGAAACGGCGCTTGGAGCTTGTGCACCAGACACAGCCAAAGGGAATGAGGAGAAAAAAGGAGAACTCTTGTATGCACAGGCACTGGCAGACACACGTGGGGCCCGAAGCAAGACGAGCAGGATACTAACAACACACGAGAGGGATATAGAAGAAGCAGACAGGGACACGAAGAGCACCAGAGTAACAGCGAATGAGAGCACAGTAACAACACATGAGAGGGTAGACAAAGCAGCAGACACACTAAACACGGTGACCCAAACAACACACTGCAGCAGACAGGGATGTATGAGCAGGCCGGACACACAAAGGAACACGGGGGATACAACCATGACAGCACCGGGAGAGGCTAATGCATCTCTGACGAGGCAATGGGAGACACAATGGGAGGAGGAAAGGGAGAAGTCGATCTTTATCTATGGTCTGAAGGAAATCGAAGGGGACACCCACGACAGAAGAAAACAGGAGGAGAAAGAAAGGAACGAAGGTATCATGCTAGCAGTAGGGGGAGACACGTCCCAAGTGACAAATTTCAGGGGTACAGGAATGTTTACCTAGATCGAGACAGAATGCAGGAAGAAAGGAAGGCCCTGAAGGAGAAGATAAGAAGGCGAAGAGAGGAGAGAGAGGAGACAGCGAGATACGGAGGACACCAAGCCCAAGCAGGATAAACACACACACTGGAAGTACCCACGGCGGGCCTAAAATCACAAAAACCCCACAACAACCATACACTTTAACACCACACACACTCATTAGACCCCATGTCCCCACCCAACAACCCAAAACCCACCATCACAGCTACCCCCCACCCCCACCACAAACTCCACCCCACCAACCCATATCCCAACCATACAATCCTCCCACCCATGCTGCAACCCCCTATGGGCACCCTGCCCACACACCCCCAACCCACCAAGATCTCCCCAGGGCCACAGTATTGGAAACAAGGTTGAAAGTTTGGTACAAAAACGCAGATGGAATTACGAATAAGTATGAAGAGTGGAATGAAAGAATAGGTGAGGTGTCCCCAGACATCATAGTTGTCACAGAAACTAAACTAAATGAGACAGTAACAGATGCAATCTTCCCACAGGGATATCGGATCCTGAGGAAAGATAGAAGGAGCAGGGGGGGAGGAGGGGTCGCACTGCTTGTAAGGAACCGTTGGAGATTCGAAGAAATGGAAGGAATGGAGGTGTGTAGAGAAAGGGCCTTCATAGTAGGTACCATCCAGTCTGGGGAGCACAAGATAGTCATTGCAGTGATGTATAACCCACCACAGAACTGCAGGAGGCCAGGTGAGGAATATGATGAGAACAACAGAGTGATGGTGGACACTCTGGCGGAGGTGGCAAGAAAAGCGCACATGAGCAGAGCGAAGCTACTGGTCATGGGCGATTTCAACCACAGGGAGATCGACTAGGAGAACCAAGAACCACGTGGGGGTCCAGAAACTTGGAGAGCCAAGATGATGTACGTGGTACTGGAAAACCTGATGCACCAACATGTCAGGGACACGACCAGAGAGAGAGGAGAATATGAACCAGCAAGACTGGACCTTCTATTCACCCTGAACAGCTCAGATATTGAAGACATAACACACGAGAGCCCCCTGGGAGCCAGTGACCATATGGTGCTGAGTTTTGAGTACATTGTAGAGCTACAGGTGGAGAGGGAAAACGGTACCGAAAGAGTCAAACCAGACTTTAAAAGAGGAAACTACAGGGGCATGAGGAATTTTCTGCAGGAGGTCAGTGGGAAAGGGAAATGGAAGGACAGACAATAAATGAAATGATGGAATACGTTGGGGCAAAGTGCAAGGATGCAGAGGAATGGTTTATACCCAGAGGAAAAAGATTAAATGGGAAGGCCAGAAAGAGCCCCTGGTTTACCCAAAGGTGCAGGGAGGCAAAGACTCAGAGTGTCAGAGAATGGAAAAGGTACAGAAGGCAAAGAACCCAAGTAAACAAAGAGATTAGTCGAAAAGCTAGAAACGAGTATGCACAGGTATGGAGGGAGGCCCAGAAACAGTAAGAAAACGACATATCATTGAAAGTTAAGTCTGACCCGAAACTGATGTACAGTCACATCAGAAGGAAGACAACAGTCAAGGACCAGGTGATAAGGCTGAGGAGAGAAGATGGGGAACTCACAAGTAACGATCAAGAGGTATGTGAGGAGCTCAACTTGAGGTTTAAGGAAGTATTCACAGTGGAGGAAGGAAGGCAGCTGGATAGACAGGATGGGGTGCATCACCAACAAGGGATGTATCAAGTGCTAGAGGGCATACACACAACTGAGGAGGAGGTGAAGCAGTTACTCAGTGACCTTGATACCTCAAAGGCGATGGGTCCGGACAATATCTCCCCGTGGGTTCTTCGGGAAGGAGCTGAGGTACTGAGTGTGTCACTTACCATAATATTCAACACATCCCTTGAAACTGGGCAGCTACCTGAGGTATGGAAGAAGGCCAACGTAGTCCCCATCTTTAAAAAAGGAGACAGAAAAGAGGCCCTAAACTATAGACCAGTGTCACTTACGTGTATAGTGTGCAAGGTCCTGGAGAAAATCATCAGGGAAAGAATGGTGGAGCACCTCGAGCTGAACAGGGTAATAAACACCAGAGAGCACGGATTTCGGGAAGGCAAATCCTGTGTAACAAACCTTCTAGAGTTCTATGATAAAGTAACAGAGGTAAGGCAAGAGAGAGAAGGGTGGGTTGATTGCATTTTCCTGTACTGCAGGAAGGCTTTCGACACAGTTCCTCACATGAGATTAGTAAATAAGTTGGAAGAACAAGCAAGTATAACAGGAAGGGCACTGGAATGGATCAGGGAATACCTCACAGAGAGGCAACAATGGGTCATGGTGCGTGATGAGGTATCACAGTGGGCGCCTGTGACGAGCGGTGTACCGCAGGGGTCAGTGTGTCTCTGTTCGCAGATGATGTGAAATTAATGAGAAGAATCACATCGGAAGAGGACCAAGCAGGACTTCAAACAGACCTGGACAAGCTTGACATCTGGTCTAGCAACTGGCTTCTCGAATTCAATCCCACCAAATGCAAAGTCATGAAGATCGGAGAAGGTCAAAGAAGACCGCTGACAGAGTACAGGATAGGTGGACAAAGGCTACAAACCTCATCAAAGGAGAAAGACCTTGGGGTGAGTATAACGCCAAGCACGTCTCCGGAAACACACATTAACCAGATAACTGCGGCAGCATATGGGCGACTGGCAAACTTAAGATTAGCGTTCCGTTACCTTAGCAAGGAATCGTTCAAGACACTGTACACCGTGTACGTCAGGCCCATACTAGAGTATGCAGCACCAGTCTGGAACCCACACCTGGTCAAGCCTGTCAAGAAATTAGAGAAAGTGCAAAGTTTTGCGACAAGGCTAGTTCCACAACTCAGGGGTCTTTCCTATAAAGAAAGGTTGAGGGAAATAGGACTAACAACACTGGAGGACAGAAGAGTTAGAGGAGACATGATAATGACATACAAAATACTGCGGGGAATCGAAAAGGTAGATAGTGACAGGATGTTCCAGAGAGGGAACACAGGAACAAGGGGGCACAACTGGAAGCTGAAGACTCAGATGAATCAAAGAGATGTTAGGAAGCATTTCTTCAGCCATAGAGTATTCAGGAAGTGGAATAGTCTAGCAAACGATATAGTGGAGGCGGGAACCATACATAGTTTTAAGACAAGGTATGATAAAGCTCATGGAGCAGGGAGAGCAGAGACCCAGTAGCGGACAGCGAAGAGGCGGAGCCATGAGCTGAGTCTCGACCCATGCAACTACAATTAGATGTGTACAATTAGGTGAGTACACACACACACACAAACAACACCAGCCTACTATAATATCCAGCCTTGTCTTCCACACCCTCAGCCTGCACTAACCCCTCCCACCCCCCAGAATACAGTTTCGGACTGGAAGATGAAGGTATTGTATACCAACACAGAGGCCTGGTCACAGACAGGGCCGCGGGTGCGTTGATCCATGGAACTCTCTCCAGGTAAATAGTATACCAAATAAGAGTGAAGAATGGCAGGAAAAAATCACTGAGACATCCCCGGACATCATAGCACTCACAGATACAAAGCTCAAGGGAGTGATAACAGATGTGGTCTTCCCCTATGGATATCAGATCCTGAGCAAAGACAGATGAACAGAGGGGAAAGAGAGGAGTTGCACTGCTCATCAAAAAACAATAGAGTTTTGAGGAGATGAGAGGATTAGTCAGAGGGGAAGCGGATGACTACATAGTAGGGACACTTCTAACCGAGGGTCTAAGAGTGATGACAGGAGAGATATACAACCCGCCGCCAAACAGCAAAAGACCAAGACAGGAATACAGAGAGAGTAACAGAATGATGGTGGCCATACTAGCCGAAGTGGCCCACATAAGTAAAGACAAAATTTTTCACCATGGAGGATTTAAACCACAAGTAGAGAGACTAAAAAAATCAGGATCCAGATGTTGGACCAAAGACGTGGAGAGCCAAGATGCTGAAGGTGGTGCTGGTAACCTTCATGTACAATATGTTAGGGACATAACCAGAGAAAGAGAAGACAATGAACCTGGAAGGCTGGACCTCATATTAACCTTCAACAGCTCAGTCACAGGGGAAATCACACACGAAAATCCCCTCGGCGCTACCGATCACAAGGTCATAAGTTTCGAATATATATTAGAGTTAATAATAAAGGGTGAAGCACCACTAGAAAGACAGAAGAAACTTCAGAAAAGGGAACTACACACGTAAGAGGCAATTCCTGCATGAGGTGCAGTGGGTAAGAGACCTAGAGCAGAAGACAGTAAATGAAATGGTGCAACACATGACCACAAGGTGTAGGGAGGCAGAGGGAAAGTTAGAGTCAAGGGACAACAGAAACATTGGGAAGACCAGAGTGAGCCCGTGGTTTACTTGGAAGTGTGGAGTGGCCAAAGCTAAGTGTGCTAGAACATGGACAAAGTATGGAAGACAAACGATTTGGGAAAATAGGGAGTTGAGCCAAAGACCCAGAAATGAATATGAATGGATAAGGAGGAAGACAATCAAAAGCTAAATCTAACAAAAAGTTGTTATACAGCCACATTAGAAGGAAAAACAACAGTCAAGGACCAGTTGATCAGGTTGAGAAAGGAAGAAGGGAATCTCACAGGGATCTACCAGGAAGTATGTGAGGAGCTCACCTCAAGTTTCAGGAAGGTATTCACAGAGGAGACAAAAAAACTTCCAGCATCCCAAGGGAGTAGGGTGTACCAGCAAGTGCTGGATATACTGCACAAAACAGAGGGGAGGTGAAGAAACTCCTAGGTGAGCTAGGTGCCTCGAAGGCGGTGAACCCAAGTAACATCCCTCAGTGGGTCCTGAGAGAGGGAACATAATCACAATATGTGCCACTTATAATAATCTTCAATAAATCTGTTGAAACGGTGCAACTGCCTGAGGTGTTGAAAACACCAAACGTAGTCTCAGATTTTAAGAAAAGAGACAGACAAGCATCACTAAACTACAGACCTTTGTCGCTGATATTTATATAAAAATTATGGAAAAGATTATTAGGAGAAAAATTGTTTAGCACTAGAAAGGAATGTGCTCACACTTGACTACCAGCATGGCTTCAGGGAAGGAAAATCCTGCAGCACAAACCTACTGGAGTTCTACGACAGCTTAACAAAAGTAAGTCAGGAGAGAGGGAGGGATTGGTAGACTGCATATTCTTGGCCTGTAACAAGGCTTTCGTTACAGTACTACACAAGAGACTGGTTGAAAATCTTTAAGAGCAAGCAGGAAAAACGGGAAGAGTACTGCAGTTGATCAGGGAATACCTGACAGGAAGGAAAGAACGTGTGTTAGTAAGTAAGTTTATTCAGGTTTACACAAATACATTTACATAGATTATCATACATAGCAGCATATGTGTAGATAACCTAGGGTAACCCAAAAAAGTCAGAGTGACTTATTTCCATTGTTGGTAAGCGATGAGGTATCAGAGTGGGTGCATGTGTCGATTGGAATTGAACTAGGGTCAGTTTTAGGTCCGGTTCTTTTTCTCGTACATGTGAATGACCTGACGGAAGGGAGAGTGTGTGTGTCCCTGTTTGCAGACGATGTGAAACTATTGAGAAGAATACAAGTGGAGGAGGACCAGGTGAACCTACAAGGAGGTCTGGACAGACTGTAAGCCTGGTCCGACACATGACTCCTGGTGTTTAACCTCAGCAAGTGTATATGATGTAATATTGGTAGAATTACCAACAATATGTTAAGTAAAAGGACACAAATGCAACTAATGTGACATTTTATTGTGGCAACGTTTCGCTCTCCAGGAGCTTTGTCAAGCCGTTATGGCCGTAACAGATTGACAAAGCTACTGGAGCTTTGTCAAGCTTTGTCCTGGAGCCACAATAAAATGTCAAATTAGTTGCATTTGTGCCATTTTACCTAACAAGAGTATATACTGCAGTATATGGGCTGCTGGCAAACCTGAGAATAGCATTTCGACATATAAGTAATGAGTCATTCAAGATACTGTACACTGTGTACGTCAGGCCTATATTGGAGTATGCAGCACCAGTATGGAACCCACATCTCCTCAAAAACGTCAAGAAATTCGAGAAAGTGCAAAGGTTTTGCAGCAACATTAGTCTCGGAGCTAAGGGACATGCACGAGGAGAGGTTAAGTGAACTCAACCAGACGACACTGGAGGACAGGAGGGATAGGGGACACATGATAATGACATATAAATTGCTAAGAGGAATTGACAAGGTGGATAGGGACAGAATGTTTCACAGATGGGACACAGCAACAAAGGGTTACAGCTGGAAGTTATAAACTCAGATGAGCCAAATGGACGTTAGGAAGTATTTTTTTCAGTCATAGAGTTATCAGCAAGTGGAACAATCTGGAGAGTGATGTAATAGAGGCACGATTCATACGTAGCTTTAACAAGAGGTTCGATAAAGTTCATTGAGAAGGGAGAGAGTGGACCAAATAGAGACAAGCAAAGAGGTGGGGCCAGGAGCTCTGAATCGACCCCTGCAGCAACCACACAAGGGTGAGTACAAATAGGTGAGTGCAGGCATACATACACACAGTGTCTATAGACAAGTGCCTTTGTAACTGGTAACTAACACTCATTTGTGACTCGACGCTTGTAGATGAGTCACAGGGATGTTAGGAAGTACTTCTTCAGTCATAGAGTTGTAAGCAAATGGAACAATTTTGAGTGATATAGTGAAGGCAGGATCCATATATAGCAGATAGTGGACCTAGTAGCGACCAGTGAAGAGGCAGGGCCAGGAGCTATGACTCGACCCCTGCAACCACAATTAGGTGATTAGGTGAGTACACACAGACACACACACACACACGTGTCTACTGACAAGTGCATATGTAACTGGTAACTAACACTAGTTCCCTTCTAACACAGTCTTGCCATTCTTCCATCTCCCCGCTTGCCTCACACACCCCAGTCCACCTCTCCTCTATCTTCTGTTTAAATCTTAGTTAATTCTTCGAATTATTAAACCTTAAGGAAAATATTCACTATTTTTTTTAATAATCAGTTCATCCACAATTTGTGACAAGAGGGAACTTCCCTGAAATTTAATTTTCATATTTTAATGAAAGCTTTTTAACGGACAACACTTTCTCTCTCGCACTTCCTTATCTCACCTCCATGTTTCTATAATATTCAGAAGAGTAGCGTGGTCTAGCGTGTTAAAGTGACCCCTCCCCTTTTTTCAAAGACTGAGAAGAGCGCACACACACACATCAATCAGATAACTGCTGCAGCATACGGGCGGCTGGCAAACCTAAGAATAGCGTTCCAATACCTCACTAAGGAATCATTCAAGACTCTGTACACCATATACGTCAGGCCCATACTAGAGTATGCAGCACCAGTTTGGAACCCACACCTGGTCAAGCACGTCAAGAAATTAGAGAAAGTGCAAAGGTTTGCAACAAGACTAGTCCCAGAGCTAAGGGGATTGTCCTACGAAGAAAGGTTAAGGGAAATCGGCCTGACGACACTAGAGGACAGGAGGGTTAGGGGAGACATGATAACGACATATAAAATACTGCGAGGAATAGATAAGGAGGACAGAGACAAGATGTTCCAGAGAGGGGACACAGAAACAAGGGGTCACAATTGGAAGTTGTAGACTCCTATGAGTCAAAGGGATGTTAGGAAGTATTTCTTCAGTCATAGAGTTGTCAGGAAGTGGAATAGCCTAGAAAGCGACGTAGTGGAGGCAGGAACCATACATAGTTTTAAGACGAGGTTTGATAAAGCTCATAGAGCAGGAGAGAGAGGACCTAGTAGCAATCAGTGAAGAGGCGGGGCCAGGAGCTATAACTCGACCCCTGCAACCACAAATAGGTGAGTACAAATAAGTGAGTACACACACTCACACACACACACACACACACACACACACACAGCGATGGGGCCGGATAACATCTCTCCATGGGTCCTGAGAGAGGGAGCAGAGGAGCTATGTGTACCCCTAACAATGATCTTCAACACATCTATCGAAACAGGGCAACTACCTGGGGTTTGGAAGACAGCAAATGTAGTTCCAATTTTTAAAAAAAGAGACAGGAACGTAGCACTAAACTACGGACCAGTGTCACTGACATGTATAGCATGCAAGGTCATGGAGAAGATAGTCAGGAGAAGAGTGGTGGAACACCTAGAAAGGAATGAACTTATCAACGACGGCCAACACGGTTTTAGGGACGGGAAATCCTGTGTCACAAACCTACTGGAGTTCTACGACAGGGTGACAGAAATAAGACAAGAGAGAGAGGGGTGGGTAGATTGCATATTCTTGGACTGTAAGAAGGCATTTGACACAGTTCCACACAAGAGATTAGTACAAAAGTTGGAGGACCAGGCAGGGGTAACAGGGAAGGCACTACAATGGATCAGGGAATACCTGTCAGGAAGACAGCAGCGAGTCATTTTACGTGGTGAAGTGTCAGAGTGGGCGCCGGTGACGAGCGGGGTTCCACAGGGCTCAGTCCTGGGACCAGTGCTGTTTCTGGTATTTCTGAACGACATGACGGAAGGAATAGACTCCGAAGTGTCCCTGTTTGCAAATGATGTGAAGTTGATGAGAAGAATTCAGTCGGATGAGGACCAGGCAGAACTATAAAGGGATCTGGACAGGCTGCAAGCCTGGTCCAGCAATTGGCTCCTGGAGTTCAACCCCACCAAGTGCAAAGTCATGAAGATTGGGTAAGGGCAAAGAAGACCGCAGACGGAGTACAGCCTAGGGGGCCAGAGACTGCAAACCTCAATCAAGGAAAAAGACCTTGGGGTGAGTATAACATCAGGTACATCTCCTGAGGCGCACATCAACCAAATAACTGTTGCAGCATATGGGCGCCTAGCAAACCTAAGAACAGCATTCCGACATCTTAATAAAGAATCGTTCAGGACCCTGTACACTGTGTACGTTAGGCCCATACTGGAGTATGCAGCACCAGTTTGGAACCCACACCTAGCCAAGCACGTGAAGAAGCTCGAGAAAGTGCAAAGGTTTGCAACAAGACTAGTCCCGGAGCTAAGGGGTATGTTCTACGAGGAGAGGTTAAGGGAAATCGACGTGACGACACTGGAGGACAGGAGAGATAGGGGGGATATGATAACAACATATAAGATACTGAGAGGAATTGACAAAGTGGACAGTGGCAGAATGTTCCAGAGATGGGACACAGCAACAAGGGGACACAGTTGGAAGTTGAAGACTCAGATGAATCACAGAGATGTTAGGAAGTATTTCTTCAGTCACAGAGTGGTCGGGAAGTGGAATAGTTTAGGAAGTGACGTAGTGGAGGCCGGCTCCATACATAGCTTTAAGAAGAGGTATGATAAAGCTCATGGCGCAAGGAGAGTGACCCAGTAGCGGCCAGTGAAGAGCGGGGCCAGGAGCTATGACTTGACCCCTGCAACCACAACTAGGTGAGTAACTAGGTGAGTACACACAGGGAGCAGAGACCCAGAAGCGGACAGCGAAGAGGCGGGGCCAGGAGCTGAGTCTCGACCCCTGCAACCACAATTAGGTGAGTACAATTAGGTGAGTGAGTACACACACATACACACACACACCAGGAGAGTAGTGGAGCACCTAGAAAGCCACAAGCTTATAAACGACAACCAGCACGGTTTCAGGGAAGGAAAATCCTGTGTCACAAACCTACTGGAGTTTTATGACAAGGTAACAGAAGTAAGACACGAGAGAGAGGGGTGGATAGACTGTATTTTCTTGGACTGCAATAAGGCGTTCGACACAGTTCCTTTACAAGTGGTTAATGCAAAAGCTAGATGATCAGGCACACGTAACAGGAAAGACACTGCAATGGATCAGATAATATCTGACAGGAAGGCTACAACGAGTCATGGTACGTGACGAGGTGTCAGAGTGGGCACCTGTGAAGAGTGGGGTTCCACAAGGGTCAGTCTTGGGACCGGTACTGTTTTCGGTATATGTGAATGACATAACGGAAGGGATTGACTCAGAAGTGTCCCTGTTTGCAGATGATGTGAAGTTAATGAGAAGAATTAAATCAGTCGAGGATCAGGCAGGACTACAAAGAGACCTGGACAGGCTACAAGCCTGGTCCAGCAACTGGCTCCTTGAATTTAACCCTGCCAAATGTAAAGTCATGAATATCGGGGAAGGGAAAAGAAGACCGCAGACAGAGTATAGTCTAGGTGGCCAAAGACTGCAAACCTCACTTAAGGAAAACGATCTTGGGGTGAGTATAATACCGAGCACATCTCCTGAGGCACACATTAATCAGATAACTGCTGCAGCATACGGGCGGCTGGCAAACCTAAGAATAGCGTTCCAATACCTCACTAAGGAATCGTTCAAGACTCTGTACACCATATACGTCAGGCCCATACTGGAGTATGCAGCACCAGTTTGAAACCCACACCTGGTCAAGCACGTCAAGAAACTAGAGAAAGTGCAAAGGTTTGCAACAAGACTAGTCCCAGAGCTAAGGGGATTGTCCTACGAAGAAAGGTTAATGGAAATCGGCCTGACGACACTAGAGGACAGGAGGGTTAGAGGAGACATGATAACGACATATAAAATACTGCGAGGAATAGATAAGGTGGACAGAGACAAGATGTTCCAGAGAGTGGACACAGAAACAAGGGGTCACAATTGGAAGTTGAAGACTCCTATGAATCAAAGAGATGTTAGGAAGTATTTTTTCAGTCATAGAATTGTCAGGAAGTGGAATATCCTAGAAAGTGACGTTGTGGAGGCAGGAACCATACATAATTTTAAGACGAGGTTTGATAAAGCTCATGGAGCAGGGAGAGAGAGGACCTAGTAGCAATCAGTGAAGAGGCGGGGCCAGGAGCTATGACTCGACCCCTGCAACCACAAATAGGTGAGTACAAATAGGTGAGTACACACACACACACACTCATACACTCATATTCACATATACACGTACTCAGACAAACCTAACCTATTAGATCATAAATCCCTCCCCACCACAACACACCCATTTTTTTACACAAACCTGAAGGAGCTAGAGCATCCTAACAGGATAAAAAATGGGATCTCAAAAGGGAGGACGTAAAGGCAAGGGAACTGAGGATGGTTGGTCTGGAAAAGAAGAATGGGTAGAACGGCTCAAAAACAAAATGGATCAAGAATGGGAAAAAAGGATAAATGAGCTTTACAATAACATGTTAGAGAAGATATCTGCAGAGAGCAAAAGTGGGAATCAAGAGCTGTAGTAGATGAGGCAAAGATACAAAGACTGGAGGAAGAAATGGATGTGCTGAAGCAAGATATAAAGATGAGGTCCGAAAGGAGTAAGGTGACTGAAATGGGAACATCAGTAGGCAGGGAGGTGACTGAAGCAGGGGATGGAGCTAAGTCTTTAGCAGACGTACTATCAGGTCATCAGAGTGTCCAGGAGATGATAAGGGAAACAACAAAGGAGATGCTTAAATCAGATCCAGAGATATTGAGAGAAAATAAATGGGAAGAAGAGAGGGAGAGGTCAATAATTATTCATGGGCTTCAGGAGACTGAAGGGAAGACCTATGATGAAAGAAATCATTGGGAGGAAACAGAGATTAAGATCATCATTGCAATAACAGGAGAGAAGGACATGTCTCAGGTAGAAAATTTTCACAGACTTGGGGGTATTCGAGGGAAAAAAATCGACCAATCAAATTGACATTCAAGACGGAAGCTGTAAGGAACAGGATACTACAACAGTAGCTAATGTTAAAAGAATATCAGGAATATCAACAAGTGTACCTCAATCGAGACAGATCACGAAAAGAAAGGGAACAACTGAAAGTGAGAGCAAGACGAAATCAATGGAAGGAAAGAGAGACAGGACAGTCAACGACAGTCAAGAACAGCCTCTGGGGATACATCAAACACATATGCTTTTAGAAACCCTTCAACCCCTGTCACCACATATCAACCAAACACAATAACCACAAACACACCACACATCATAGCCCCCACCCCCCTTAGCACTAATTTCACAATCACAACAGCTTTCCATAATCTGCCCTGCCTCCCTCCTCCCCAGCCTGCACCTTCCTCTCCCCTCTCCCAAAATGCAGTAATGGAAAGGAAGCTAAAGGTATGGTACACCAATGCAGATGGAATAACAAATAAGAGTGAAGAGTGGCATGAACGAATCACTGATGCATCACCTGACATCATAGCACTAACAGAGACAAAACTTACAGGGATGATAACAGATGCAATCTTTCCACCTGGATATCAGATCCTGAGGAAAGACAGAGAGAACAGAGGAGGGGGAGGAGTAGTGCTGCTTATCCAAAAAACAGTGGAGTTTTGAGGAAGTCGGAGGAATGGACAGAAGGGAAACAGAAGACTTTATTGTTGGAACACTTCAGACTGGGGGTCCAAAGGTGATGATAGCAGTGATGTATAACCCACCACTGAACAGCAGGAGGACAAGACAAGAGTATGATGTGCACAATAGGGCAATGGTGGGTACACTAGCTGAAGAGGCCAGGAGGGCTCATATGGGTAGGACAAAATTACTCATAATGGGGGATTTAAATCATAAAGAGATTGACTGGGAAAATCTAGAGCCACATGGGGGACAAGAAACGTGGAGGGCTAAGATGTTGGAGACTGTATTGGAGAACTTCATAAGAACATAAGAACATAAGAAAGAAGGAACACTGCAGCAGGCCTACTGGCCCATGCGAGGCAGGTCCAAATCTCCAACGGCTTAAGCCAATGCCCCGACCCAGCCAGGTCAGGTTACATTCACTTAAGGAAGGAGCAC